>OZ035997.1:10515472-10684506 GCA_964035015.1 Corallium rubrum
TACTTAGAGTTGGAAGTTACGATTTCACACCATATACATTCAAGATGGTCTGCAACATTAAAACATTTGACTTTCCAGTCGTTCCTGCAAAGTATAGCTACACCACCGCCAGCACGTAGGTCAGAACGATCTTTTCGTAGTAATATGTAGCCGTCTGGACAAATCATATGCGAAGGTATATTTTTGTTTAGCCAAGTTTCAGAAACAAAACAGATGTCGATCTTGTTTGAATGAAGTTCAGCATAGAGAGCTGGTGTAGCATCAGGTTTGGCTAAGGAACGGGCGTTAATTATCATGCACCTAGGGACTATTTTTGGAGCTGTTGGACCGGGTTTTTCAATAGGAATAGTAATAAGATTTGAGATGTTTACTCCACGTTTCCGTTGGTAATTTGCATATGTAAATGCTGAACGCCGATGTTTACCTGGAGAAATATTTAATACTTGAATTGGATTTTTTGTAAATCGTAAACGAGTTCGTAATCCAGCTCTGCAACCTCTTGTCCGAAGAATATTCGAGTCCTTTAAAGATGTAATAAGGTGGCTAGGCAGCCAGGAAGGGGCATATTGCTTTAGCGAAAACAGAACTGGTCTTGTGTAGTTAATTGAGCGTGTAGTAGACGACAGAGTTATGTGGCTCGTGACTGACTCCTTTTGCTTATATTCGATTTCGGTGGGCCCAGGATTCGGTGAAACATCTACGAAAACTGTTAGGTCCATAATAAATGGTTTTGATGGAAGAACAAGACACGTAGAACCACGCTTTGACTCTTTCTTAATAGCAGTAGACTCCTTATAGCATGACGGAATGTTGTGTCTTCGCATACTCACGCGACTCAGAAGCAGATAATATTTTTCACTAAAATTGGTTGAATCCTGTCCATCAGCTTTCAATCTATCGATAATCTTCAAGGATGGGTCTTTACGGACGTAAATATTACTGTTAACAACCAGAATACACTTTAAAAAGACAGTTATTATAATAAGAAGGCTTGAGAGCCTATACATTTTACCGGCAGCCATGACAGGCGCTCGTGAACCTCTCAGGCGCAGTGTTGCCAAGTCAAGTTTCGTAAAAATCCCAGTAAAGGTCTGAAAATATCCCAAGATTCCCTATTTTTTACCAAAAAATCCCAAGGTTCAACAGCTTCGTTTGCTGACTATTTCCCAGGTCTCTATCGCCGTTTGATATGCATGTTCCAAATTTTTTTCGTTGCCATTGGCATCATGTTTCACATGTGTTTCACACATATAGCAATCTGAGCCCACTGTATCAGTGATACTTCATTTGAATAGAGTACTTCATCTTGTCTAAATCAAACGCATACGTAAAGAACGCAGGGGCTGGCTAAGGCTAGTGGAGTATGATCACTGAGTATGATCTAATGATCAAGTAAATTTAAAAAAATACGAATTAACATTGAAATCAGCTTTTTAAAACCGAAACTGTTCGCTCTGGAAAAATCCCAAGAAAAATCCCAAGGTTGAATCCCTGAGAAAAAAATCCCAAAAAAATCCCAACTCCTTCAAAAAATCCCAAGATCTTGGGATAAAATCCCAAGGTTGGCAACACTGCTCAGGCGCTCGTGAACCTCTCTATTTATGGCAAGCGTGGAATAGAAACGAAATGAATGATAATGAAAAAATGTGGTCAAATGCGCCCGCGGTTTTTTTTTGGTCAGAGCAGACAAATTACCCACAATTGCCAGTTTTTTTCATTTTGGGCTACTGTGGTTAGTTTACAGTTCGACCATGGCCACGTGAAGAGATCTTCTCGATTTTCACTGTAAGTTTTTGGATATTTTTCTTTTTGTCAATGTCTCAAGACGTGTTAATTAAAAGGTAAGAAAATTTATAAACTATTTACGTGTTGGGATTATGGTGTAGACCCCCCTACACTACAGAAACGTCACGAGAAACGGGTTTCTGTAGGGCTACATGTCGGGTAACGTTCTCAGTTCTCACTCCCCCAACTTACCGGCTGCCTACTCGAGCGGCAAATTTCTTTCCAACGACTGACCAATCACAATCAGACTTCCACTACTTCAATAATATTCAGCTTCATATTCCAGTGGCGTTTTTAACCTTATTTACATGTATTCATATAGTTGCAATTCACAACTACAACATCATCATCTTATTAATTTCATTTGCACAATATTTTTTATTGAATTAGAACCAATATCTTTCGAAATATTACTTAGAACGATCAAGCCTCAACTCGATGTGTTATTACCAGTACATTTTGTCATCACTCTTAGCCTTTTAAAAAATTGTTGCGCAAATTTATGCACAATGGTTTGCGGCGTGCGTGGTTTTCACCTCTACAATTACTCGATGCAGTTACATAATACAAAAAAATTCACCTTGACCCTGAAAGTGCTTCCAGTCCAGTTTGAGTCTACCAAACACCGTAGGTTTTCTCCACGTACTCCGCCTCCTCCGATGACCCTTACTGGACCCCCAGGGAGAATAGTTTAGAATTGGACAGGTATGGTTATCCAGTATAAATAAGAAGTTAGTTTAGTTTAGTTAGTTTAGTTTAATACCATTCTCAGTAAAATAGCTTTCAACTAAACACTAGTTCGCTCCAGACAATCCCTGTACACTTTTGAACTTTTGTTTACAATCTTTAATTTCTATGCATTACACTGACTTTCATGCATATTTATTTACATGGGCAGAAAAATATAGTCAAAACAATACTCTTAGTAAATTTCGTGAAGTTTGAAGCTAAACTTTTCAAGATATTAGCAAATAATTAACAAATTTCACATAACGACAGACGCTCAGTCCCAACCTCGTCCCCACGGCCGAAATGGCGAGGTGGGAAATAGTCACCTTCGCAGCAATCTCGTGCGCAGAGCCTTTGCCAACACGCTCGTTTGCGTGCCGGAAAAGGCGCTGGGTACGAGATTGCCTTCGCAGTAGTCCGTTCGGGTTTTCAATTGTTGACCAATCAGAGTCAGACTTCCAATATCTGGAAACCTGACCTCCGACCTTGAGGCTTGAGCTGACCGTTTTAACCAATATTTCGAAAACTGTTGCTTATAATTTAGTAAAAATTTTGCGTAAATATAATCAATAAGATGTTGTAACTGTGAATCGCAATATGAATGTACATGAAATAAAGTCAAAAGCACCACTGCGGCTGCCTACCCAGACATGACCAGACATCTCCGTAAAATTTATTATCCTCTAGATACATTTCACCGTAGCCTTTTTAAAACTTTTCGCACAGAACATATTCGTAATACCATTCTTCGTAAATTTTGTAAAGATCTGAGCTATAGTAAGCGAAATATTGGCTTTCATGTTAACTAATTCGGGCAGTCGCTTCAGACACTAAATACCTTTGAGCTTTTGCTTATAATCTTAAATTTCTCTTACGCTCTTAATAAATGTAACCTATTGTATATTAGTATGCTCCATGTATCATATACGAACCTCTTAATACGACCACAGCAGCCATGAGGTACATTTTGTAATAACTATTTTATCTTCATCACATTAAATGGGTCAGTTTCTGTTCTAATATTTTAGTAGCCTATACCTTACTGTGTTTCGTATGCAAGCCAAGTAGCAGTACGTATTGCGTACCTATTTTTGTACAATAATTGCGTTTCTATGTCGGTCTCATATTTTAACTTGCATTGTCCAATGAACTTACTTATCTCATTACACTGTAGCTCAAATATCAACAAACACAAGTACGCGTTGCGAACCTTTTTTTATCAGTAGTAAGGAATTATATACGGATGCAAAAAGTCGCAAGATGCAAAAGTTTCGTATTTTGCGAACTTTTTTTTATTAGTACTAAGGAATTATATACGGACGCAAAAAGTCGTAAGATGCGAAGTTTCGTATTTTGCGAACTTTTTTTTATTAGTAGTAAGAAATATAATTATATACGGATGCAAAAACTCGCAAAATGCCAAAGTTTCGTATTTTGCGAACTTTTTTTTATTAGTAGTAAGAAATATAATGATATACGGATGCAAAAACTCGCAAAATGCGAAAGTTTCGTATTTTGCGAACTTTTTTTTATTAGTAGTAAGAAATATATATATGTTATTTACCGGCTGGGAGGTCCGTATAGAGAAATATTTCCCGAGGTCTCAAAAACTGCCCGAGGCCGCAGGCCGAGGGTCGTTTTTGAGACCGAGGGAAATATTTCTCTATACGGACCGACCAAAACGGTAAATAACATATTTATTTTTTTTATTAATCGTACGATTTATAATTTACATAATTAAGTAAATTAACATAATTAATTGCGTAATCGACGTGACATTCACGTGATATTCAAAAGTCCAAAGTTTATCGTTCGACAGTAAACAACTGCCGACATGCAGTCTGACAGGGAAGCTTGGAACGTCTTTTGTGATAAAAAAACAGTCAAAACTTGAAGATCCAGTGCTTTTAAAGTTTAGTTGATAAAGATTCTTCGCCTTCTTCGTCGCTTGCTCGTTTTTGGCTGTTCGTTTGAAAAATCGTTTTCAATACTCGGCTGACTGCATGGAAATTGAAAGGAGTGGGTCGTTCGAGTTTGAAGACGAAAATGCTTGTAGGAAGCCATTTGAAACTTTTTTCAAAGACATGACACGATACGAGGTTGGCATGTGGAAAATATTTCACTAAAGGGTAAAGACTTGTAGCGGTTTTGTTGTTGGACAACAGAAGAATGACAGTTTAGTATCAAAAGGTTTCAGCTTTTCTGTCCTCTCGTGGTATGTTTTTTTAATATATACTTCTATATAGTTTCATTTAGTGATTCAAAATACTGTGTTCACAAGTTTATGTATGTTTTGCCTATTGTTTTAAACTGTTTTCATACGTCGTTGAGCAATAATACTTTAAAACTTTATAAATGTCGCTGGCTGAAATTTTGCTTTTTCACGGCATTCTCGCTTTCTTTTAAAATTCGCTGTTTTCACACGAAGTTGTCAAAGCGATTTGGATAATAAAACTCATTTGTATCCCCGTAGCTCTCTGTTGAATATATTTTTTTCTGTGGCAAGCGAAATAGTTATGAAAATCGATCAATTTTATGGCCTATAAAACACATTAAAAAATTATCTCGAGCGGTCCGTACGGGCTCATACGGACCGCTCGTTAACCAATCAGAAAGCAGGATTTGGTAGGATACGGACCGAAAAAAAATAAAATTATATACGGATGCAAAAACTCGCAAAATGCCAAAGTTTCGTATTTTGCGAACTTTTTTTTATTAGTAGTACAGAAATTATATACGGATGCGAAAAGTCGCAAGATGTGAAAGTTTCGTATTTTGCGAACTTTTTTTTACTAGTAACAAAAATTATATACGGATGCAAATATCCTGCGAACTTTTTTTTATTAGTACTGTTGAAATGTTTTGCGAAGTTTGCAAATATGTAATGTCCGAGCACAATGTGGAGGATATTTCGAGGATGTGGACATTCTTTTCACCTGGAGTGCAACCTCCCAGACAGCTGTGTTTGTCGAAATTGCCACGAACTCCTGCAATTAAAGGTTATTGATCTCCCTTGGAAAAACAGCAAATGAAGCCGTCATCAAACAAGCTAAAACAGACAATAAAGCCAACGAAGAGACCAGCGACGATGAAGAGTAGGAAGACGACGACGATGGCGATAAAAATGCAGGTTTAGTTGATGACAACGCTCATGGTCAACCAAGCAGTTCGCCTCGAGTTGAGCCCCCAAGACAGTAAAACTTCTCCTAAGTGTTAGCGATGATCCACGAATTGAAGTATATTTTAAAGCAGTATTTGCAAACCTTTAGGCAACAGATGAACCCATCCTTCACACGTTTTGATTTATTAATGCAAGAGTTCCAGTTGACGAGCGCTGCATGAGAACTGACAAGAAGCTTCATGCTTCACTAGACCCCCTGAGTCCAAAGGAAGTAAACACTTTAAAACCGGAAAAGGTCACGTTACCACAAGGGAAGGGTCTTATACTAATGACAAGTCAAAACAAGCGAGAAAAGTAAACTTTGGTAGGTTTTTTTTGCTAGAAGGAAGGGGACGACTTAGCTTGGTCGCGGCTCTTCGTAAGCCGTAATTCAAGGACCGATTGTTTTTGAATTAGAAAACGGATTGTTTATCCCCACGAGGAAATTAAAGAAAAATTCGTATTCTATCCGAATAAGCACGTTTGAAACGCAAAAATTAAAAATTCGCGTGCACGTACAGCTTTTATAGGTGTGTTTCCTCCATAATATTTTGTTGATTTTCGATTGCACCGGAAGTCCACACGAAATTCAAATAATCTGATTGGTTGTTGAAATAATGTAAACAAACGCCCTCATTGGCTCAAAACAAAATCTGCCCTTGTTGAACTCTTCAACAATACGTCTCACGTGACCAGTGTTGCCACAAATGATTGGTTGAAAGTGTATATTTTATATATCCTCTGTTTCTATCAGAAATTTAATTGACTCTGTATTTTCCAGTGCGGATGAGTCCAGCAAGACCACTGACCTTCCCCTACACCATCCCCCCCAAAAAGTAGAAGCCTGGAATTAATTTGTCTCGTGCAAAATACGACCGACAGAAAAAGCGCAGAAAGTAAACAAAAAAATTACCGAAGACACCTGTCAAAATATTACTTCCTCCGCTATTACTTCCTCCGCAGGCATCTAGCTCAGAACCCAATCATTAAAAATGAAATCTTAAACTACCTAGCTAGCCTACAAGCGATGCCTGCGGAGGTTTATGAACATAGGCGTAGAGTATGGGGGGGGGGGGGCTGAGGGGCTTTAGCCCCCGGAGAAATCTCCAGAATGCGGGAAATGGCTCAGAATGCGGGAAGTTGCATTTCCAAGACTCTAAATTTCAAAAATTTCCGAGGGGGCATGCCCCCAGACCCCCCAAGAAGAGTCCCTTTTTGTAAACGCCTCCCACGAGAAAAATCTTAGAAAGGCCCTGTTCAGCACTTCAGCCCCCCTAGACGAAAACAAAACTCTACGCCTATGCGTTAAAAAATCGTGATTCCTACTATATTGGCTGTTCAACTAAGAATCAAGAATTTAAAAATAAATATTTAATCAGTATACGGTCAAATTTGGTAAACTAATTTTGTTTGTAAATGGTCGTGGCTAAATGGTTGCAGAATGGTCGTGGGTAAATGCTCGTGGGTGAATGCTCGTGGGTGAATATATAATCGTGGGTGAATGGTCGCGAGTAAATGGTCGTGGGTGAATGATCGTAGGTAAATGATCGTAGGTAAATGGTGGGTAAATGCATGGTCGTGGGTGAATAATCGTTGCTGAGTAATCGTGGGTGAATGGTCGTTGCTGAATAATCGTGGGTGAATGGTCCTGGGTGAATAGTCGTTGCTGAATAATCGTGGGTGAATGGTCCTGGGTGAATGCTGAATAATCGTGGTGAATGGTCGTGGGAGAAAGTCGTTGGTAAATGTTGTGAGTAAATGGTCGTTGGTAAATGATCGTTCAAATTGTATCGGGGGGAGGGGATATTCTGAAATTCAAATTGTTAATATTATTTAACAAATAAAACATGAAGCTCCGTGCATATGTACTCTTATAAAGGCACGTTTGACGTCATTTGAACACGAAAGAAGTTGAGTTGAGGCACGAGGCGACAGCCGAGTGCCTTCACACTTCTTTCGTGTTCAAATTACGTCAAACGAACTTTTATAAGAGTACATATGTACAGGAGCGGTATGTTTTATTTGTTTTATAAAATACAAAGAAAAAACAAACTAATAAAAGCGGGATAGTTTTGAAAGTTCACTAGCTTTTCCCGCCAGGTACTACTTTCATACTGGTACGAAATTTCATTCCAGTACAACTACCGGGATCAACTCGTGCCAGTACGGCTTGTACTGGTATGAAATTTTGTACTGGTATCATGTAAACAACAGCAGAGCCACAATAGGAATCGGGGCGAACTCGTACTGGTATGAAAGTCGTACTGGTATCATGTAAACACCCATACGCTACTCCACGCCATTTTACGTCATTCATGATCTTCATACTCTTATAAATGCACGGGGGGCAGCCAATCAGAGCGTGCGTAGAGGACACCTAATTTTATAAAATATGTTAAAATTCTTCAACAGTATTTTAGCTGTCTAACACTAATATTCAAACAAATTTCGAATGTCGCCTCTACAGACATTGTTCACTGATTTCTCTTAGTGCGTCTGATACTATAATGGCATACATAAACACATAACGCTAAGAAATGAAGTTCAGCTGAAATAAAAAGCAAATGTCAAGCTTTCCTCAAAAGTTAAACTGTTTGCGCATGACAGATTTGGATAAATGTAATCGTTATAAAACAGCCGCATGCATCAGCGGTGTTTAATTCTACGCTCGACAACGGCTTATTAAAAATTCAGTTCGAGAATTTGTGCTCCACACTGACTCGTGTGGTTCACTGCTTGTCTAGTACTCTTGTCGGGCACATATATCTGATCAAGAAACACGAGATGCCTGCGGAAAAGGTTACCACCATTTGCGTACCCCTACAATAGCGCAAGACCCACCAACAATTTGTATGTGCTTTAGTAATTTCCTTGAAATAATTGCTTCACTGATTTTGGGTATACGACCCCTGTCCTTCGGACAATTAATAGCACGAGTACCTTTACCTCGCCTGACCACACTGCGAAAAGCACACGAGTGAGAAAGAAAAAAATCGCAGCACAAATGTGCACAGCTTTATGGTCCAACATCTTCTTAAGCTATCCACTTAATCTCATGGGTCACAGGATAAAAAAAAACGCAGCAAAGAGGTCCTTAATCAGAAGTGAATAATTCCAGCTATCGCAATGCATCATGGTAAATAAGGTACCGATTGCTCAATGGCGATTGGTATCTCATCTACCGGTTTTTAAATTACCAATGTAACAAGAGCAGATGCCAGCAAGTTCCGAACATAGTGAAACTAGTTTCGAAACAAACAATGAAACCTTTTAAACATTTAATATAATTGTTAATTAAAACCTTAATTCGAAAGCTTCCGAAAAGCATTACACGAAGCTTAATTCTCCCCAATCCCCTACCCTTTTACAAGATTTGGCTCTATCCAACAGTCTATTAACTATCTTACGCGAACGTTGAAGCCTTCCTTAATTTAGTTCTATTTAGAGTCCGCTATATACTTCGTCTTTAGTCCAGTACAATAAGATCAATGTTTTTCTCGTCTGTCTTTTGATTAGTGATGTCGTTCAACGGTCGAGTGTTACCAGAGACAACATTGGACGCAGCGTGACTTTTCTGTTGCGTTGTAGAAAGTTCACGATCGAAACTGCTAATTTTATTCTTTTCCTTGCCCCAAAGCTTGTGCTCACTTTCCTCCTCGCTACTAGAAATTAACCGAAGCGTGTTAGCAAACCCAGCATCATCCTTCTGAAAACGCTTGAGAAGTCTTGAGGCCAAGCACGACTCCTCGATTAGTTGCGGCGTACTAGATCCTGGTACGTCATTTGGTTCTTTAGTCGGCAAGTGACCATCCCTCTGGTCATTACAATCACTAGCTTCATTTACAGTATCTTCGTTGCAATTATTATCAGTAGTAAGATCAAGCTGTCGAAAACTATCCACAAAGTTGTCCTCTTCGTGGTTAGGAAAAACTGCATGTTTCCATCCTTGTGTCTTATCTCTAGAGCAACGTAAAGTATCACGCCCATACACTTCTGGGAATGGACTGTAAAACTCTGCCTGGTTACTGCGAGGACTAGACTGACCATCACAAGAAATGTCCTTGAGTCTGGCAACAAAAGACGAAGTAAGTAAATCTTCGATGGTTCCTAGATCACTGCCAAAACTCTGATCAAGGGTAATATTTACAAGGTTTAGCGGAGTCCTCTCGTTTGCCGCGAGCAAGTCATGACATTTGGAGAGTTTGTTAAGTCCGAACTCGGGTGAGGTTTGATATAGGGAGTTACAGGGACTGCCAATTCCGAATGTGTCCGAGCATACAATGCTACTCATTTTGCGACCCTCTTCACTACGAGGAGATTGACTATTGCCTGTTTTATCGTGCACTGCTTTATTCATACTGACTGAATTTTTAGTGCTTCCAAAAACTCCAGCCAATGAACCTTTTCCCTCCACATCAACCATAATGCCTCTGAATGCATGTGCTTTGACTTCATCGTGGTTGCAAAGTCTAGTTGCTTCTGAATAGTTGTGAAGAGAAGACACAGACCTCAAATCCACTTTCAGATGAGCCTCACTACCAGAGATATTGTCCAACAAATCAAACTCCTGACGCGTGTCACCTTTAGACACGCATTCCGCTAGTTCCTTTCTTAATTTGGTATCTTCAGAATCCTCTAGAGCGTGATTTGTAGTGCCACGATAGTCCTTATCATGTTCAGCTGGTTTTGGATTGTCTTCAAGATCGGCGATGTTTATCTTTGAGACTAAATCTTCGAGCTGTTCCGCGCCATCAGCACAAGAAGCTGGTTTTGTTTTCAAGTTCTTTTTAGCTTTACCTAGAGCAATGAAATAAAACTGTGATGTAGTATTTGAACGCAAGCTGAAGGCTAGATTTTAAAGCCTTTTACAAGAAATGAATTAATAAGATAAATAGAGGCCAAAGGTGACATGGCGCGCCATTAACTAATGATTATCAGCTTAATCATGCAAGAATGGTTCAGTACAATCTCCGCTTGCTTCTGAAATAACAGTATTATTTAATTTTAGCATATACCCCTCAGGTGAATATGCGGCTTTCACCCAATCTGATTGGTTCTCAAATCCCAGAATCACGATTGATAAAACTAATGTTGATACATCTCGGAACATGTTGTCAATGTTAATAATTAAGGCAATTAATTAGCCTTTTTATTTCCTCCCTTAATTACCAGCAAATATTGTACAATAGTCGAAAGTGCCCGGTGTAGCTTGCCAGCATAATATGGCATCAATAAATCCACAGTACTCACTTTTACTCGTTTTCGCCATCATTTCACTTTCAAAATTGTTAACAAGCGTCGAATGTTTTTGACGTATTATCTAAAGATGAACCAGTATAAAAAATAGTTCTTTAGTGATTCTACTGTAATTTCAAAATGTAATGTCAACGTAGAATGCTCGAGGAGAAAGGGAGACAATGCATATCAACTTAGACGATGATAAATTAAGAAATGTACAAACGTTCTATGATATAATTACTATTGCCATGGTAACGATAGAATGCATTATTCGCCAAATATATTATATGCATATAGGTAATATTTCTACTAGTCTACAGTTAAACATGAACTAAATGACCATTTATTTCAATTGATATTGCTATTACATTGACTCCATAACGTCACACGTGCATAAAGACTTTTTGAAACATATCTTTGCTAGTATCAAGCTAGCGGGCGTGCAGACGCTCGTATATTTGCTGCTCAACAAAATCACTTGAAACTAACCTTGTACGTGCGTGTCCCTTACAACACTAAACATTCAACTTTTAAGTGATTTTGTTTGATAGTTGGAAAGGTATATAACTTCTTTTTTCCCCTCTACACGCGTGATGTCAAAGGATAACCAATACTTCAGTAGATCAGTGACTTCAGTACAAGTGGAGGCGAAAGAAGACAAATGGGGGGGGGGGGGGGGGGAGAAGCTTCAGTGGCTACAGTTAAAACTATACGCTATCTCACAAAAGGTACGCATAGCGTACAAGCATCTGCGCCGAACCATTAGAAGAGAATTTATAGCCTAATAGACACTTCCTGAATTTGCTTCAATGCCTATGAAACAATGGCATGAACTCGAGGTTCGCAATGAAATCGTAATTCAATCACTATCATCCTTGATATTCGTGTACACAACGTCCTCACTATAAAATAGTCAAGACATGCATAGTCGCTATACTCGCCTCTCCTGCTTTCGTAGAAACAAAGGTAACTGGATATTTGCTTTTGACGTCCTGAGTTTTCCACTCAACTTCATAGTATTGTATTTTCTGTTTTGTTCTTTGCTTAATTATTCTGTTGGAAAACAATCGCATATCAATATTAATTTCTGGGTAAAGAAGTTCAGAAAGAGTAGAAACGTAGCGCCGGTAGGAAAAGAGAGGAAAGAAGGAAATTTGAAAACATTAGAGCAGTGTGATAAAGTATAGGGAAGAGTAGGGTAGATATGGAAATTATAAAATAAAAGTAGAATAAAGTGAAAAAAAAAGGAAAAGGATGAAAAGGAAAGGAAATAAAAAAGAAAGAAAGAGAGAAAAAAAAGAAAAGAAAGGAGAAAAAGACAAAGGAAATGAAAGAAAAGAAACAAAAACTAAGTAATAGAAAGGAAAAGAAACAACACAAAAAGAAAAGACAGAAAAAAAGAAAGAGAAAGAACAAAAAGAACAGAAAGTAAAAGAAAAGGGAAAAAAAAGATAAACATGAAAGCGAAAGCAAAGCAAAACCAGAGAAAGGAAGAAAAAAGAAAAGAAAAATAAGAAGGAAAAGGAAAAGATAAAAAGACAAGAGAAGTGAAGGTAAGCGAAAAAAAAAGAAAGAAAGAGAAAGAAGGAAAATGAAAAGAATGCAAATGAAAGGAGAAGCAAAGTAAATCATAAAAAAACAAACATTGACCACCATCAAAAATCCAACATTCCTGCCATTGATACTTTGACATATAACATCAAGGGACACTGAAGCGTTCACAGCCAGTTATTAAAAATAATACACATTACCTCACAGGAACAAATGATGGTGCTACACTTGGCTTCGTGTAAGCCAGTTGCCAGTCCGTCACAAGACTTAACATCTGCATGGATAAAATATAAATTACGTTACTTGTTAAATACATAGCTGGTAAGTAGTAACTTCAAGACGTAGATTCAACATGTACATTCATAACCATATAATCAACACTAGTTGTACCTTTTCCTCAGTGTAATCCTTTGGCCAGTCAAGTTTGCGAAAAAAGAACTCCTGTAAATAATAATAAAATAGATACGAAATTCTTCAGTTTGTTCTTTTGATAAATTTGCCAGCTTCATTCAATTGCCTTTTCATCTGGATGTTTGTTCCCTTGCATGTTTGGCTCTCTTTTGTTTCGTCGTACCCTTGCTTTTTTGTAAATCCTTTCTTGCTGTCTGTCTGTCTGTCTGTCTGTCTGTCTGTCTGTCTGTCTGTCTGTCTGTCTGTCTGTCTGTCTGTCTGTCTGTCTGTCTGTCTGTCTGTCTGTCTGTCTGTCTCCTTCGTTTGTTTGTTTACTTTGTGGTTTGTCCTTGCTTACCAGTTAGCAAAGTTGACACATTTAATCGTTTACCTTAATCCCTTCAAAATCTGGGCATGTCCATTTAATATTGATATTTTTACTTCCAAGTTTCGGCAAAAGAAATTCCTTGATAACCTGTTTAATCAAAACAGCTTGATGTTAGAAACAAAAACGAGATTACATAAACGACTGTAGATTCTACAGTGTAAACGTACATTTTTTAATCCTTATTTTGTGCTGGCACAAAAACACATCCGGTGTAGTGTAGGACTTTTAGAAGTAGCCTAAGTTTTCAATAAGCAGACAAAGCCGAGTTGATTCAAGATAGTCATCCCAGCGGCCATAAAAAATGTATCGTGTGTTGTGAAATATGAAATATCTTCCCCCAACCTTGCACTATTAATAATGACTACCCTATAGTTTACAGCACGAATTCTTGTCATTAACATTACAAGCGTTATTTTGAAATGTGTTTTCTTTGCAGTTATTTCGTGATAAACATTTTAATGATCTTACCATCAATAATTTCCACTTTAACCATTTTGTAGTCGTTTTTGTTTTCAGTTTTGATAAAACTCATTGCTCCGCGTAAATGTTCAATTTCTTCTGTCAATTGCCTACCCCAACAAATTATTGTTGCTTAACAAAGTAACCACTGGATTTACTGATCATATACTACTCTTTTTGTGATTGGTCAATTTGGCCAAAAGAAGGCTTTTCATTGGTTTATCGCCAAAGGTTTCTATCAATAGATTGATGATAGAAATTCGTACATTTATACTATAAGCAGATATAAATCCTAATCTATATGCTAAAGGATCAAAGAATGTTGTCTTTCATTTTATTTTTAAATCAGTCTTGTGTTTGCGTGACACTATAAAAAACACAAACGGCCATTTTGTTAAATATAGAATTCTGCCTCAAGATGAGCCAAAGGTTGCAGTCAAACCGGATGTTCTTTCCCGCACGACCTTGCAATATTGAGAGCAACAATGCAATGTTAACTTACAAACGGTCCAAAGCGATTTCTTAGCAAGTTCCTAAAAATGACTATAAGTGTCTCGTTCCAACATTTGAATGAATAAGCAACCCATAACAACAATTCTAGTTTAAGTGTTCATTATAAACAAAATGAACCTACCGCCTCATTGGGAAAATTTGGCACTTTTACAGCTTTTCTAAAGGAAAGAAACGGCGAGTATTAACAACTGAACCATAATTTTAAAGAGAAAAAAATTATTTAACATCCAGGACCAATTAAAATAGTTACATATTTTGTATACAAAGAAATATATTTCTATCAAAGGCAAAACTCCAAAACTTTATAAAAGGCAGTCAAGTTGTAAATTGATATTTTTCAATTTTATTTTAAGAGCTCTTTCAAGCTTTTATTTCAAAATAACTCGATCCTATGACTTTTACTTATAGAACATATACTTTTTTACGGCCACTTCTAAACTTGTGTAATCTTGCGGATGAACACCTGGCGATACTTTCCACTCATGAAACCTAGCAAAAAAATCAGAAAACAAGTTTAAGACCTATAGTGCATGTATCCACATGCAAACTTTCAAGCAAAACTTTGTTCAATAATCTTAAAAGTATCCACGATTTTCCAAATGTGTTAAAATGCTGTGTAAACCTTTTGACACTATATAGTCATGGATAAACCATCTCATTTGAATATTACATTATATAAGTCTAAATATCTCAAAACCTAGTAAGTGAAATATAGAAAAGCTTTAAATTATCGTAAGAGTTCTTTCAAACAAGACAAAACTCAAACCTATTAACAACTTAGTTTATGGTAAAATGTAAACAACAGTTGCTGGATTTAAAGAAATCTGTGCAACACAGTCACTATCAAAGACTGAAAGATCTACCGTCCAACTATTCTCGACCATTTTTTTTTTCTAATGAAAAGAAAACGAGGTACACACCTGTCTAGCAAATCAACACCTGATAGAGTACTTAGAAGTCTGACAGCAGTCTCTTTCCCAATTCCTGGAACACCTGCAGGAAGGTAGTCACAACCAAGCAACAAAGCCAAAGCAATCATATTCCTTTGATTTAGTCCTATATGGTGCACAATGAAACAACGAGCTAGTGTGTATTTTCATTTAAAATACTCATTAATAATTCATCAGTGAAGAAAACTCAAAAGAAATTCTTTTTTAAATTTAATTAAATTTAATTTCTTAAAAAACTAAAAAAAATTCTTCACAAAATTTAAAATGTTTTAACAGGTGTTGTAAATCGGATACAGCATTGCCTAATAAAAATTCAATGTTGTATCCGATATACAACATACTAATTAGGACCCATTGGCTCAAATTGAGCTTTTTCCTTGTTTCAATAATTTGTTTTTGCCTTTTCTGCGACTGCCAAACAAGGTATTCATGATATAAACTCATTGTAGTTTAAGTAAGTTCGGCTCGCCGTTGTATCTATATAATGTAAACTTTCCCGTGGTTACACCATGTAAATGAAGTCTCGAGTGTTAGCGAGACGAAGTTAAAGGGTATTGGCAATAAAAATTAAGTTTATCTCATTTGAAAGAACCCGTCAAATGGTATAAGAAGACCTTTTACAATTTTTCCGTATCTGTTTTGGTTTTGGAAATATTTCGACAAAAAACAGCGTGCTGTCCGCCATCTTGGAATTATTTTCGATATGCAAAATTATGCATGTGATGACATAACCAGGGTAAAGTGAAATTTTTATCTTGCCAACCTGATGACATTATGAGCTAGAAACTCGATTTTGTTGCGCTATTTCCATTTTAAATTGACCCACAACATTTAAAAAGCCATCCGTGGAAATTTTGTCATCCACGGAGTAGTTTCATCAGGTTTATCCTGGTTGTGACGTCACCAATTTCCTAGTTAATTCGACCCAATATTACAACAAGATGGCGGACAGCACGCTGTCTTTGGTCGAAATATTTCAAAACACAAGAAAGATACAGAAAAATTACAAAAGGTCTTCTTATACCATTTGACGGGTTCTTTCAAATGAGACAAATTTAATTTTTATTGCCAATACCCTTTAAAGTTTACTGCGTATATATAGGTAATGTTTTGGATTGAGCAAAGTGGAAAGGTGATAAACTGCTGAGATTTTAGCAACGAAATACGGATATTTCGACCGGAGCTCTTGTTCCTGACAAACTTTTTTATGATTATTTCTTTGAATATTTGCATGGTGACAAATTGTAATGAAGCGAGAATTTGTGTTAACACCAAGTTTGTGAATGTATTTTATTGTCATAATAAAAGAAAGTTAGCAAGAAATGGTGTCAGCAGGCATATGGATATAGGAGCTCTAATGCAGGAGATAAGGCCCCGGAACAAAGTGCTTCGCAGTTAATGACGCCCCACTTCCACACTAAGCTCACTCTTAGAACCGATGTCCTCCCCCTCCATCCATATTTACTTCTTCGCAAACGATGCAGTCCTTATTACTCCCCCCTACCAGTAGCAGGTGAAGGTGAGCAGGGTTGGTACTAGACGTTGTCCTTAGTTGTCAGTATAAGCCCGCTGGTTGGGTAAGTATACACTTTTGCTTCTGTTACTTTGCCAACTTATCTTTCCCGTGTTAATGGGTGACTTTGTTGATCTCTGGGAAGGAGGAGGTACCGTTGGTTAGGGAGTTGGACCCCAGTGGTCCCAGCAGGGTTGCATCAACGATCCTCGCAATCAGCATGCCAGCTACTGACACCACCCCTCCGATCTACATTCCGCCAAAAATATATATTAAACAGCTACAGTAACCTGAGCAAAGTAAGACAAGTCGAAGATGCGATAGTGTGGTACTGTGTGTAGCAGTTGGTTGGGGGAGAGTTGAACACCGTTACAACTGTTAATTTATTTTATATAGCAATAAACAATAAACGTGGTGTTACCACCAATTCTGGATTCCATTGAACCTTTTATCTATAATATTTTACTTAATGACTGTGTATTTACTAACCAAGCTGACTCTCAATATCCACCAAGTTGTATACCTGAAGACAATCTGTAAGACACTAAAATAATATAATTGCGTAAATAACGTATGCCAAATCGAATTTTCACTGTAGACACTAACGTTCACGGATAATGGTTCTAGAGTGTCCTGTGTTGGGTAAAAGGATGTCTATCATATATATATATATATATATATATATATATATATATATATATATATATATATATATATACTGCATGGCGTAGCCTATCTTCTAAGTAAGCTATTTTTTGTTTGTGTGTTTTTTTTAAATATATGTACATGTGATATATATATGTACGGCTGTCATAATCTCTAAGTCTAGAAGGTTTCAGCATGTTATATACTAAGGAATCAATTTAAATCATTTTGTCAGACACTAATTCTTAGAGTAGCATTTAGTAAATCAAGGCAAAATAAGCCTCACCTTGGTTGATGATACATTAAAATCTCTATAAACCACTTTAGCTCCATATAAAAACACATCGCCATCATCGGTCAAAACGCCATCTGCATGCTACAAAAAAAAAATTGACATGTATTAACGTTTCCAGAAAGTAAGAATAGGTCGCCATTTACTGTTTGGGCGTGTGTTTCCTATATTCTAAAATTACAGAAAATAACATTTAATGCCCGCGGTTAAAAAAAAAGTTATACTGGTCGTGAAAGTCATCTAATCAGAACTTCGAAACAAAAAGGCTGATTTCCACTCAGGAAAATTTTTGTCAGGACGGAAACGGAAAGAAAATTTTCCGTTGTAATAATTAAAGTCATGCAATAGTTCCGATATATCGATTTTTATGATATATCTTAAAGATTGTTGATAAACCTAAACAATTAGATTTTGATGTATGAATTTGATGAGTAGACAGTTCTGTCGCTCATGTTGTATAATTATATATATATATATATATATTTATAATACTTAATACGCCATTTTCAATTTTGCGCGTAGCTCACTTGCCTTATTTACATTCAACCATGCACACATGGCCTCAGCTTCTCCTTCACTTTTCACAAAAGGAATGCCAAGTAGTTTGAACATTTCACAACACTATTTAATATTAAGAAGATTGGAAAAAAAGTTAATAAACGTACAATTTTAATTTAGTTTTTTAATTGTTCCATGGACCATATAGGTCTTTTCGTGAGGAAAACTGCATACATGCATGTGAGGTAATGCGTACGCGTAAAAAACTTGCGCGTGAATCCCACAGGTGTTTAAAGTGATGCGTTAACAGGCCTAACTCCCTCCTTTCCATTAACTGCTTTAATTTATATTTTCTACACATCTCTTTTTTAAACGTATTAATTACATGTAGCTGTGTTGCTTAATATATGTTGTAATTAGACGTTATCTTTCGCTTTAACGCGCATGTTACTTTAGTTGTAAAACGTAAAACCTATAATACTACGCTGTGAAAACTGTTACGCTACGCTGAAAGTGAAAGATGTTATACGTTATACATTAATGCAAGATCTTACATTGTGCATGAGACTTTATGTTTTGAGGCCTTACGTAGCATTGTGATACGTTACGTTGTAAGACCTTCTGTTACGCTGGTAGAACTTAATACTGTACCTTACGTTGTGAGACCTTTTGTCACGTTACGAGACCTTACGTTACGTTGTGAGACCTTCTCTTACGTTGTGAAACCTTACGCTACGTTGTGAGACCTTACGTTACGTTGTGATACCTTACTTTACGCATGAGACATTCTGCTACATAGCGACGTTGTGAGACCTTATTCGTTACGTTGTACGACCATACATCTTGTGCGATGTGGCATTACTGAAACTTTTACACATTTTCAACATTGCAATGTGAATATTGATCAATTTAAAAATGGCCTTTCAAGCGTGCGACAAATAACACCCGTAATTGGCTTTGCAAGCATGTCCATGCGTGTGTGTGAATCGTACTCATCAAACAAAAAGGCCCGAAACTCTGCAGCTAGGTGTTCCCTTCCATGCCTGTACATTTTCTCAGCTACTCTGGTCATATCGCAACATTGAACATTATAAGCATGTGTCGTGCCAGTGTGTCTGGTCAGCTACCATGGCACGGGTTATCTTAATGGCAGTGTGTGTATAACCAGCAGCCGTATAAACTGTTCATACACACGTAAAAAATC
This sequence comes from Corallium rubrum, assembly GCA_964035015.1. Taxonomy (NCBI): domain Eukaryota; kingdom Metazoa; phylum Cnidaria; class Anthozoa; order Scleralcyonacea; family Coralliidae; genus Corallium; species Corallium rubrum. Next base: position 10,534,788 of record OZ035997.1, read on the forward strand.
TTAGAGCTTGTTAGCAATCCTGATGTGCTCGCAAAAACCTTGCAGAAAGCCATTTGTTAACAAATTGTGATTTTATTAAGCTGTATATATATATAACTTGTTGTTGTCAACCTTGTAACAACTTGTTATGTGCAGTCAGTGCAGAGCGGTAACAATTAGTTGGAACAATTTGTCACAAGCAAAGTTGTCAACAACCTGTTACTGACTTGTTAACAAACTAGAAACAAGCAGTGTGAATGAATCCCGTTCTTGGTGAAAAGTTGGTACCTTCTTGTAACAACTTGCTTGTAGGTATGAAACAACATGGACATTTTTGTACTTCAACATATGCTCAGTAGTGGTGTGGTGAGGGGAGGCCCTATGCCAGAATTTACACATGGGATTAGGCCTTCTTGACTGGAGAACTGAAAAGTGCCAAACATATTTCACAGATCTCACGGTGTAATTTTCAAAACAGATCATTGGTTTTGGTTAAAACTGTAACAAAAACAAAAAAAACCCAACTAGGGGGTACTCCTTGGAATTCAGGGTAGGAGTGTACCACTGAACGTTTAAAACCCTGACATTGTTCCAAATGAAGGCCCTGTTTACATGGAGGTAATAACAGCAGGGCTATCTTTTTGTTCACATAATTAGGCCATGCAAAGTTAATGTCTGCTAGGGTGACCCTGGTAGTCGGGTTATGTTTCAAGGAGAGAGAAAACGTGTACCAGACAAAATGTTTTTATGATATTGTCAACGTGGCTTCAGTTTTGATATTTAATACACCTTGAGAGGTCTTTTAAAGATATCAAGCAAATGACGCCAACAATGACCTGTAAACCGAAAATATACTGTAGCTAAATGGCCACGCAGAGACAGGGTGACCCTTACTAAAAGAGTTAGTCCTGCTACAAGGGTCGCCCTAAACCATGTAAACAACCCTGGTGAAAACCTTTGCAAGGATCCTTGAGGATCCCCGAGGATCCTCCATAATCCTTAAGGATCTTTGTAATGTTCCTTGTTGATCCTTGCATAGATCATTCAGGTCCTTAAGGATCCTTGCAAGAATCCTTGAGGAATGAGGATTGCCAGGATCCTTGACCTTGAGGATCGTTGCAAGGATCCTTGAGGATCAGTAATCCTTGCATAGGTCGTCAATGATGCTTGAGGATCTTTGGAAGGATCTTTAAGGAACTTTTAAAATCTTTATTACGATCTTGAAGAAATATTTATTGAAATCGATATCTTAAAGGAGCTTTTCAAGGATCTAATTACGGAGACAGTCCTAAAATATCCTTTGAAAGTTTAATATTATCAGTGACAACTAGTAAGAAAATCCAATAAATAAAGATTTGTTCCTTGGGAATGACTACACATGGAAAAATGCATCCTGATAATGGCCACTTACGTCAGTGTATTAAGTTTGAAAGTTTAATAAATAATTAACACTTAATATTAGTTTAATGTAAGTTGAATTACATGAACAGAAGTTTTACTTGAACAAAAGAAATAAAGAAGTTGACTATAATGATATTAAAACTAATTACGATTCACATCAGCAAAAAATATAAAACAGTATATAAGAAGTCATAATTAATTATAGACTTCTTCCTTTTTTAAGCTTAATTTTTTTTTAGCAAATCACAGCCCTTCTGGTTGCAACTGACACTATTATTTGCCCATGCTTTTTTAAGCAATTTCCATTTCGACCTACATGTAAGTTGCTCTCTGTAGTCCTGAAGCTTTCAATTGAATATTCTGTTCCAGTAGATTGAGTAAGCAGACAAGAGGAACCTTTCAAAATCTTTATTTGAAACAACATTTCAAGTCACTGCCCAGATCTGCACAAGGTTAAAACGACCAGAGGTGAACACATCACATAAAAAGGGCAGCTAGTGCATCAAAACGTTGTTTTAGATAAAGATTTCGTAGTTCCTAGAACACGCAAACAATGAGTAATGATTTACACTAGAACCACTATGACGATACCTGTAGCTCCAACAGTGATTTGGGGATGACAACTACAAGATGTATCAATTACTTCGTACTAATCGAATTATAGAATAGATGTTGGATATGATTATATGAAAGAAGCAACTACAGAGAACGCTAATTCACCTCGACTGGGATTCGAACCCACGATATTATATAGGACTTTCGGTTCACTAGCCGCTTAACAGTTAAACGGCAGAGCATCTATCCGTTCCATCGGAAAGTAAACCAAAGCCAGCGGAGGTTCGAGTCCCAGCCGTGGGCAGCAAGTGCACTACTTTACTTGCATGCCCAGTATGGTTTGTCAAATCGGAGTAGCAGCTATTATTAATATGTCTTCAGTGTCTTGACCTTAATACTCACCATTTTAAATTCTATGTTACAAATATTGAAGCAACGCGCTTCGCAAAAACCATGCCAGAAGGTACTGTACAGGTATCTATTAGTCATCAATGTTCACGTTTTAAAATAAGACAATCAGCATTTGAAAAAACTCTATTAAACGTTGAACGATGGCAATTAGAATTTACAAAGAATGTTAATAGGACTACGAAAAAAGCGAGTAATACACTAGCTAGGTTACAGGCAGGCATCGCATTGCAACGAGATTACAATGTGACATACATGTAGACTTATACCTATATGAATTGCACCGAATGTTTATTGTGCTTCTTTGTGAAGGTTTAAGAGAATGTCAGCAGAACGTTTCTCTCTGACGAAGGGCCTTCGCCCGAAACGTTAGACCACTCACGTTCTCTGTTTCGGCAGTATTAACCTACTATACCATATTTCGATGTAATATGTAAAGGCCGACAATGAGGACTAGACCGGGTTTTCAAGTACAGTACGAGGAATTCGTTCCAGTCCGAGGCGAAGCCGAGGACTGCAACGAATTCCGAGTACTTGAAAACCCGGTCTAGTCCGAATTGGAGGCCTTTACATGACTTCTCAAAATCACTTAGTGTATTCCCAAAATGAATTAATACATTAGTAATTAGTGTATATATTTCAAGTCCAAGGACTTGAAATATTATTTCCAGTCCTTGGACTGGAAATAATATTTCAAGTCCTCTGCCCAGTACTTCCCTGGTATTTCAAGTCCCTTCACGTGGTGCAATTCAGCGCTTCTGATTGATTGATTGATTATCTCATGAATTATTAATGAGTTTGAGAATGTTGTTTCAACACTGCCTACGCAGCACACTACTCTTATTGCACTTTAATATAGCTCAACCTATTAACTTCTCAAGTGTCCTATATATTTAAAAATTGTCTTTTTTGTTACTATACTCAGGACTTCTATATTAACAGTTTTTGATGCAAACCTAGCCGGCTGTACTTGGTCTCTCGTAGTCTCGTAGGAGATTGTCCCTGTCACAGGAATTAATTTTATTTTACTATAAAATCATGATCACCTCGGTTTTCATTGTTCTCAAAGGGAATGTAAATCCCGTATTTTCCTCATTACCCATGCATACGCCTTTGTCTTCTAAATTCCCCCCGGGAAATTTAGTAGAAAACAAAAGATTTCTTTGTCTACTAATTTACCCTCATCAAGCATGCAGGGGGAAATTAGTAGACAAAGAAATCCTTTGTCTTTTACTAAATTTCCCGCTTGCATATCTATTACGCAAACAGGCGGTCGATCCTAGAACACTCACAACATTTTTATTAACAGACATCTATTCTACAAACACAAAGCATGTCCCAAAGGTATAATTACTTCAATCAATAGTAAAACTCGTAAACAACTTCACTGAACCATACAAAAACAAACACCTAAACTTATCTCAGCATACTTGTCTGAGTTTTCCTCGGCGATCATAATATTACAAACTGATATAACATGACTTGTCGGGAAATTAGCGATTAAATTGCCCTTCGCCTCGGGAAGATTTGTAAAAGTCCGATCGGGCTTCGCCTTCACAAATCTTCCCTCGGCGGCGGGCAATTTAATCGCTAATTTCCCTCAAGTCATGTTATTACTTATAATAATTTAATTCGTTAGAAAGTTTGTAATAATTTTTTTCCTAATTTTACTAATATCTTTTTGCGGGGAGGTGCCTCGCATGGGTACTGACGTCCCGTTCGCGCCTCTCCCATTTGGGTAACTACTAGTTGGTATGTTTTTTACTGTTTCTATTTAGTTGTTGTTTGTTAATGTAAATAATTATGTATTTTTGTATATCTGTATATTTTTGCTACCCAATAAAGTCTAATAAATAAAATAAAAACTTTTCCTTCTTTCGTTAAGGTATTCGCCAAGCAAGATCAAAAGTAGCCTGCGTGCAGACGCCCGATTTCCCGATTACCCGGAAAACCGGGTAATCGGGAAATCGGGCGTCTGCAATTACGGTACTCCATTTCCTATCAACGACTTTACGCACAATATTCAAATGTTCAATTCTATACTCCACAAACAATCATGATCAGCTGTTCATGCATGTGGGAGCGTATTTGTGCCATTTTACAACAAACTGCCCAGAAGCGCCGCGCCAAAATTGCAGGCGCCAAAATGGTATCTCTGACGAGATTTGGAAAACTTTAATACGTACGTCAGTAGTACATTTTACTTAATCTTAGAATTCATAGAAGTTAGCTATACAGTAGATTGCAGATGCGAGAATTGCTACTACTACAATTTAACATCCTTATTCAGTGATAATATTAAATCATGTTTGCAATTATCTTCATCTCTTCGGCATCAACAAAGTATTTTGCTATTTCCTGCCAAGGTTCGAGGCCATGCATTAAGGCGGCATTGTTGGGGCTTGTTGGGTTGGTAATCAACTGAATTCGAGGTAAAAGTGCACTCGCTCAATTAAACAATTGTAAAAAATATTTCAAACTTTTCATCAGACTCGCTCATGAGTTTAGTGTTTGAACTAAACGGTTCATTCTTTACTTATACGGTTCATTCTTTACTTATACGGTTCATTCTTTACTTTACGTGAGAGGTTGTGTAAAATAAGAAGCTTATATCAATTTTACAGTGAAACTGGTAACAATTAAGACATGTGAATTTGCGTGACAGCACATTTGGCTTTTTAAAAGATCCTGCTAGGATTATTCAAAATTCATAAAGGATCTTTCCTGGATTCTCCAAGGATGTCCTATTTAGTCATCTACACTGAAAGAATGTTTAAAATTCCTTAATGATCCTTGGATCCTGTCTTAACAGAATCCTGCAAGGATTATTAAAACTTCCTTAAGGATCCTGCAAGGATCCTGTTCTTAATGCAAGGATCTGTTACTGTTAGAACTTAAGGACCCTGCAAAGAATATTAAAAATTTCTTAATGGTCTTCCAAGGATCCTGCAAGGATTATTAAAAATTCCTTGAGGATCCTGCAAGGATTATTTAAAGTTCCTTGAGGATCCTGCAAGGATTATTTAAAATTTTTAAGGATCCTGCAAGAATTACTAAAATTCCTGAAGGATCCTGCAAGGATTATTAAAATTCACTTAACTCTTTCCTATTCAAATCGATAGTGTTTTATTCTGGATAATGCCAGACGATTTTATTCACCTCTCAGGAAGCCCTCGGACAGGAATGAGTTAAGGATCCTGCAAGGATTCTGTCCTTTATACAGGATCCTGTAAGGATTAAAAATTCTTTGAGGATCCTGCAAGGATTATTAAAAATTCCTTCAGGATCCTGCAAGGATTCTGTCCTTACAGGATCCTTGCAAGGATTATTTAAAATTTTTTAGGATCCTGCAAGGATTAAAATTCCTTAACCCTATATCGCCCAAACAATGTCTTTAGTATTTTACTCTGGCTAACACCAGACAATTTTACTCATCAATGGAGTGGCTACTGGGAGATAAAGGGTTAATAGACTATCTCGGTTAACCCTTTATTGCCCAACAATGTCTTTAGTGTTTTATTCTGGCTAACGCCAGATGATTTTACTCGTCAATGAAGTGGCTACTGGGCGATAAGGGTTAACTTAAGGATCCTGCAAGGATTACTAAAAATTCCTTAAGGATCCTGCAAAGATCTTGCCCTTACAGGATCCTCAAAGTTCATGCAAGGACCCTTAAGGGTCATTAAGGATCCTGTAAGGTTTTTCACCAGGAAAGGGCTATCTTTTGACCCTAGAAGGGTCACTCTACAAGAAGGGTCTCTAAAGAATTGAATATTTTTATGACCCTGTTTCAGGTAAAATCCAGTCTGGAAAGTTGTTTTTTCAGACAGTAATTAACAAGCTTGCAGTTGTACACGAATTGGTTCATCCTCAGCCATTCCATTGTGACTCGCATGACCAAGTCACAAAATTTTAGGGTTAAAAGGGTTATTTTTTACTACTTCTAATTTAGCAAGAATCAAGCTTACTGGGGATATAGTCAAGTTAATATATTTAATTCCTAATAATTTTATTTAATGCCCTTGATTTAATAACTTATTGTCATGTGACTCGTGTGACTGCCAGAAATGTGAAAATTCCAATTACTGGGATTCTGATTAATTTTCCTGGCAACTTATTGATTCTATTTAATCCTAACCTTTATAAAACATATAGTGGAATATAAGGCTATGACACTCCAGTGAAATTTTAGAAAAATCTTTTTTGGTTTAACAGATAATGTTACAAGTAAAACGTGACTCGCGTGACATAAGACTGTGACTCACGTGACAAGTGGTGAATAACATAACAAAAAGCCTGTTTAAATGACAAAAAGTCAATGGTTTTGTTTTCTCATTCTTTGTTGGAGCCATTAATGCCACTTGCAATAATAATTTAGAACAAGATGGACAACTGGAAGCATATTTTTAGAAATGCCACAGGTACCCCAAGGGCAAGGTATTGTAGCATCCAAAAATGGTATTGTAGGTGTTATTATGTTAATTTAATTTTTTTTCAATAATGTGTCATTTCTGTGGAATGGCTGTCCTGGCAAATTGTACAACAGTCCAAACATGGTGTTTATCTAACTAAATATCTCAAACAACATAAGTTAAAATGTATGCCAATATATCTTAAGAATAACCGTACACCAAATGTTATGGCTGCACACCAGACAAGTCCAGTGTACAGCATCAAGATTCCAGACTGGGTGTACAAAATGGCAAAAAATGGTAGTCTGTTCCACTTCCAGATGAGAAGAAAGAAAAACCTGGATTGTGCCAGACTAGTTATTAAGTGACTGGTGTCATAAAAAAGCAGACCCTGTTCCAGATTAAGGCCCTGTTTACATGGAGGTACTGTAGGGTGACCCTAAGAAATATACTCTGATAGCACCCTGGAGGGATGGTTACCCTATCAGCTTGCTAAGGTAACCCTGGTGGCAGGGCTATCTTTTTGTTTACATAAGCCATGTAAACACATTTGCCAGGGTGACCCTGGCAGCCGGGTTATGTTTCAATGAGGAAAAAAAAAAGTGTACCAGACAAAATGTCTTAATGATTTTGTGGCTGCCCTTCCTGTTCTTATACACCTGGTGAAGTCTTTTGAAGATGTCGAGCAAATGAAGCCAACAATAACATGTAAACTGAAAATATAGTAAAATGGTCACACAGAAGCAATGACCCTACTAGAAGAGTTAAAGTGCCACTAACCCCAAAAAATTTTTTTCGCAAATCTAAAAGCCCTTATTGAGTGGATTAGTCCAGTGAATAAATTATTGGTATTGGACATTTCTTTGGTCTTCTGTAGACCATCAAAGTTGCAAAAATTGGCATATGCATGTCCCATGGTGGAGAAGGAAAGGGAATGGGTATATTCCTGGTGTGACGTCAGACAAGCCAAACAAGGAGCTCCTTTGAGCTCTGTCTGCTGAATGCATAGAATTTTTACATTGAGTTAGTTGGGAAAATGACTTTTCAACTCAAAAAATTCTATGTATTCACCAGACAGAGCTCAAAGAGTTCCTTGTTTGACTTGTGTGACGTAACACCAGGAATATACCCATTCCCTTTCCTACCCCGCCATGGGACATGCAGATGCAACTTTGGACGTCTACAGAAGATCAACGAAACGTCCAATACCAATAATTTATTAACTGGCCTAATCCACTCAATAAGGGCTCTTAGATTTGCGAGAAAAAGTTTTTGGGGTTAGTGGCACTTTAACTACAAGGGTCACTCTACTCCATGTAAACAAGGGCTATCTTTTGACTGGCTTCAAAGGGTAACCTTCTAGAAGGGTCACCATACCTCCATGTAAACAGGGCCTAAGAGTAATTTATATGACCTGTTCCAGACGAAAAATGGCAACGCCCCCAGCAAAAAAACTTACCTCGTTGCACCATATACTGAACTTCGATCTTTTTATCTTGCTCTGCTTCTCGCCGCGTTTGCTGGATTGACCATGACGTGCTTGTAATCTTTTAAGTATAGTTTCACGTTTTACTTCAGGTGGAATGCCATCAATAACAAATACAGGTCGAACACCAACACTGGTCAAATACATGGTTCGAAAGAAAACATGACGAAGATATGGTTTCAGTTGATCTTTCAGACCTTTCGTAACTTGAGCTTCACATATCCATAGACTTAAGTCGATACATAATGTCTTATCTCTCAACTGTTCGATAGATTCCCCTCGTTTAGATTGTTCTAAAATACTCCACAGATGATGGACACCCATATTTTCGCTTCACAAATACATTTCAATTTTGAATTTGCTGGCGCCTTTTAGAAATTTAGGGAAATATTTCCCGACATGCTTCTGGAGTTTGACCCTGAAGAGACCGAAAGAGTACTAGTATACCCTAATTACCCTAATAGCACTAATAGAGCCATATATATATATATATATATATATATATATATATATATATATATATATATATATATACACTGTGTATATAGTATATATATATATATATATATATATATATATATATATATATTCGTCTTACGCACGATGCGATTGGTCAATTACCGTGTTGAATGGATGCCCTGCGGTTGAACTTCAAGGATTTTATAATTGTTATGATTTCAGTACTTTTTCAGCACTTGTACTATACAGGGGCGTCGGAGCGACACTAAAAGTCGGGGGGGCCAAAATTTTTATGGGGGTCCGGGGGCATGCTCCCCCAGGAAATTTTGAAATCTAGAGTCTCTGAAATTCCATTTCCTGCATTTTAGGACAAGGATTTACATAATTCTAAAGGTCCAAAAACGTCACAAAATACTCAAAAGACAACACTTTCCCGGACATTGAATAGTCTGCATTCAAATTTCTTTATTATATCTTTATTCAAAGTCGTGGGTTAGCTAGGGTTAGTGATTTTGTTAATCATAACTGTATTACTGGCCTTGTTTATTACTGGTCTTGTTAAAGAGTGCGGGGGCCCAAACATATTCTGCCCCCCCCCCCCACCAAAAAAAGTGGGGGGCAGGCCCCCCGGGCCCCCCGCTTCCGACGCCCCTGGTACTATATAATTATCTGAATACCAATAATAATTAATAATGAAGATAAAAAAACTTATTTTGGATTTCCCCGGGGGGGGAGTTGCCCGGTCTCCAAGAGTAGCCAGGAAAATGCGTTTACAGACTCTAATTTTCAAAATTTTCTGGGGGAGCATGCCCCCAGCCACCCCTAGATTCTGGGCCGACTTATTCTTCAAATCGCGTTTGTCTTACTGTCCCCCTTGACTAAAAATTCCTGCGTACGGCCCTGCTTGGGCCTTGGCAGATACCCCAAAAAGGAAGGTTTATTAGAAGGAGGGGACTTATTTAATTTTCCAAATCACTAATGAATCAGACAAAAATTACGACCATCAAGTGATATACAAATAATCAAACAAATTAAAATTTGTGATAAATAGCACTATTTCCGAGCATGTTCCGAGCCTTTGCGACAAGGCCATTTCGGTACTTCGGATGTTTTTCGAAAAATAGTCGGAAGTAAAATATGCCTGTTCGAACTTGAAGTCTTCGACTTCTGATCCGCTATTCGTTTTAATTTTTAACGGTTGAGAAATGCCATATTTCAAGAGATATTCAAGGGGAAGCGAATACCGAAGAATGAACGTAACACAAGTTGCAAATGTGATATTAAGTCTGGCTATATTGCTCAGTTCATGGAGTTCATTGGCGTCTGCAATTTCTTTGTCTGCTGTCTCTGCTCAAAAGGATGAACTTTACAATGGACAGATCACTAAAACGCATTGCAATTGTTCGCTGGTCGCCGCAAAAACTGAGAATTTCCTCCAAACTGATGCCATAGCTATATCCTTTGTTGTTAGTGTTAAAAAAGCGAACAGTACATCAATGGGGGAAGATTTTTCCTTTGTATGGGTCCGTAAAGTGCGAGCTAAATTTTTACTTTCACTGCCAGACGATAGCGAAATCCTGTCGCTTACTACTCTCCAACATTCAGTTATCGTTCAGAGAATTGACATGTCGCCAGTTAACAACAGTAATTGCTTTCATTCTCTCACACCCTTGTGCAAAGCTGAAGTAATAGTTGATGCGTTTTACAAGTCTGGTTTCAATGCCGCAGCTGGTCAACCCTTCTGCTTCCCGCCGCTTGAACAAAAAAACCAGTCCAAAGATAATGAAATTGTCCGTAGATGTTGTTCCCGGGGTATAGACACGGAGTATATTAATTGTACGGAAACTATTGACCTAAATACTTGGGTTGCTTATGCAATAGTTGCTGTTCAGGTTGGCAGTGCAATCATGTTTATTTTGTGTCCACTGCTGTTCAAATACCTTCCAACCAGAGATACTCAGATAGCCAGAAGATCACGTGGTGCAGCACAAAGACGCTTTGGTTACTCCAGTATTCCACCACTGTCTGTTGACGCAACCACATCTAACAGAAAGCTTCTCACTCTTGTTGAACCATTATCATTTGCCACTTGTGGTGGTGATGAAGCACAAGCTTGCTACTCTAGACTTTGCCGAGCTATTACCCTTTTTATCTTTCCTATAATTTTTTGTGTTTACGTTGTGCTTTTTTTTGTAAACAACCATGCCACTAAAATCCGCACCAATGTCACTTACTACACTGGGTTGGTTGGTCTTCTTAAACCTCCAGTAGAATACTACGTGTTCTCAATTGTATTTTTTTGTATGCTTGTGCTTGTTGTGTTGGTGCTTATTCCTGGACGCTTATCTGGAATTGGAAAAGCCTTGTCTGGGCGAAAAGATGAAAAAACTTTTCTTGGTTTTGAAAAACCTGAGCAATTTATCAACAATCATTCAGGTAAAATTGGTTTTCAATTCTTGTATTCAAATATGGTGTTTCACCTAAAGTGCTGTCTTGACTTTACATTTTGGCTGTTCATTTTACAAATCATCTTTGCACCATGTACTCGTTTGTTGAAGTCTTGCTGTATTGAATCACTAGATGATGAGACAGAGTCCTCATCAAATTCAGAACAAAATCATACTCAAAGGCCTCCTGTTTTTTGTATTGTCTTAGTTGTTATCTTTCTTCCAGTTATTCTCACTCTGTGGATGTGTTTTGTCACATTTGCACTTCTTGTATATGTAACCCCAGTAGGATATGTTGCTTTTCGGATTTGCAGCTTACTTTATAACAAAGATGTGCCTTTTAAATCAGAATGTTGTGAAGGACTCCCCTTGTGTATTCGTTTTATTCTTATTTTAGTTTTGTATTTGGTTTTCATTTTATGTTGTGTTTTTGTTTTGTGCTCTTACATTTTTGTGACATTTATGTTTGGGGTGTTCTTTTACATTCTTGGCAAGATATTTCTCTACACTTTGATTGGTCTTGGATTTAATGTTAATTTTTACATACCTTACACTGTTGCTGGGTTTTTTGTGCTTTTTTACATATGGAGGGCATTCAAACATTACTTTTCTGTTTATGAGAACTTGAGAATTGTTCTGTTTGAAGAATGTGAAAAATATGAGCAACAAGCAGCACTGAATGGACAAATAAATGTAGCTGATAACCCTGATTCTCCACAAAAGTTAGGAACTGGTTTGTTACTTCTCCTGGATTACAATAACAATCCGTCATTACCAGTGAATCTCTATGTTACCACTTATCGTCGTCTGAGGCCTCGTGGAAAGACATTCTTCACTATCCTTGCCAAGCTTTTTTTGACTTTTGTATACTTGTCTGTTGCCTTTGCATCCATCATGTCTCTTAACAAAACTCAAGACACATCTACCTACGTCCAAGCTGTGTTTTTATGTGTAACATTTGCCCTTCCACTACTTCTGTCATATGGTAATACATCCCACAGTAAACAGAGAAGAAAGGAGTTGGAATACCAAGTAAGATTCATCATTCATCGATATGTGTCCAAGGTGGCAGCTAATATTCCTAATAATGAGGTTGCCAGTGGAAACTCTGTTGATTTATCTCCAAATAATGACTTATTTGAAATTTGACCTTCCCACACATACAGTAGATTGTTTGCATTCAGTTGAACATTTACATTAAAAATCATGGTTGGATCCCTACAAATCATAGTATTACATGTACAGTATGAAACTGAGAAAGTCGGAAGACATTTTGAGTGGAAACATTCATTTTGATGGATCTTGTCTGTTAAGTACTGTACATTTTACATTATATAGTATGTTAATTTTAATTTGTGATTGCCTAAAATTATAAGTTAGGTCAACTGATATTTTCTCCAGTAAATAAAGAAGTACATGTACTGTAGGGTGGGTAAACAAAGCATAGAAATATAAACTTTAGTTAAATGTAGAGAATGTGATTTAGTTGCAGTATGCTGGCTTTATATACAGTAGTTGCAGCCTGTTCTTTTGAGGATAACTTGTTATATTTGATAATTATTATTATCATGAGAGTGCACAGTTACATGCATACAGTGTACATGTAAATCATAGTCTCTAGGATTAGATTTTCTGGAAATGTATTTGAGCTTCAGGAGATTTATGTTCAATTCCTGGTGCCCCTAAAGTGCACCAGTCATTACTTTTACATATATGTTTATTTAATAAATTGTAAAGAATGGTTGAACAGATTGAACTCAAGTGTTGTAAGTGTGGTTTGTCCACATATAACTGATTACTGTACATGAATAAAAACATAGAACAATCTACTGTACCTGTAGGTATCATAGGACAAAGACTTTGGCTGCATTGCTAGACACTTTAATAATCCTAGAGTAAGAGACTATGCCTACTGTAAATTTTACTAACAGTAGTTTCATTTTTGATCTAAGTTTAATCTTGTAGTATGTGGAAGAATTTGTAGTTTGTGCTTAAAAATTAAATTTGTACTGTACTGTACTGTACTGTATTTGATATATTCCAAAATCTAATTACATTCTAAATTTACAATAAATGCAATTGATCAATGAAGAAAAATGCTACAAGTAAATTTTGATATATGTAATATTGTATTACTGTAGTTTCATCACATGACTTATATAATTGTATTGCTTTGTTAGTTACAGTGTATAATTGATTGTCAAAAAGACTGTAAGTCAAAGTGAATGTTAGGAAACTGGTGATCATATATTTGGAGGGACAAAATTGACAAATATCAAGCATGGAAAGTGTCCCTCCAAAATAATGATGATCCTAAAAATACTGTCTAGTGATTGTATCTGTTCATCAGCCTTCAACACATTTTGGGGATGGTAGAAGCTCTGTTGGCTGATTATAACTAAACTTGTCTTCTTCACTCTTTCCAGCAATAAACGTGGTACTCCCACAATTTACTGTATTGCTTAAGCCCCATCCACACGAGCAAATTTTCTATGACAAAATTGCTGGCAAATTTTTTTTGCTCATGTACAGTATATGGAAAATTTTTAGCAAATTTTCTTTGACAAATGCGTTCGAAAAACTGGCGTCCTAACTTTTTTATGGCAAAGAAATTTTGTCATAGAAAATTTGCTTGTGTGGATAGGGCTTTAATGCCCTCGATACTTCTACAGATTGTAATCTCATATCAAGTAAAAAATTATGTCAATAATTATTTGACATCTTATTTCCACAGAGTACTATTTCCATAGTACCCTGATTACCTCTACATATTAATTGTTCTCACAGGAGATCTAATCTCTAAATTACCTCATTAGCATGCATAATCGCTTCCTTCAAATCATTCCCTCATTTACTGTACTTCAAAATGTAAAAGAGCATTGTTTTGCAGAAGACAACCAATATATTTAATCAAACACTCTCATTACAAAAAATATTAAACACAAACTCAAAATACTTTCATGTCACTAATCATGGTCTAATTTTACAAAGGTCAGCCTCAAGTTCTTGTTTTCATGACTTGCGTTCCAAAATAAAGAACTGATTCATAAGTAAGAAATAGAATAATAGTGTTTGGAACCTGGCGAATTAGATGTGTTGCCAAGCCACCGTAGAAACCTTGCCATCCTTCCTTGTGCAAGATTGTTCTAATCAATCGCGAGAACGATTTTTGTTTGTTCTGATGTTCTCTCATGCGAGTTCTAACTACTTCATGAGGGTAAGCTAATACGGTGGCGATAGTTTTTGAAACTGCAGAAGCGATCACACAGTCGGAAACGTGAAAGGTTCCACAAATAGACGAACTGGTGGTAGGTTTAGATTGTCTTCGTTCCCATATGATGCTTCGCAGGTATTCGTAAATTACAAAATATATAACAGTTTCGGCAATACCCAGATACGAAGCAGTTAATCCACTGTAGAATGCGCGTATTCCTTCGTTTTGATAGATCGTTACAGGTATTTTAAGTAACTTGCTTCGTGGCTTGTCCCTTGACTCAAGTTGCAATCTGGTTTTTATGAACCATACTGGATTTGTTAATGTACAACTAGTAAAACCTGCGAAGGCAGCTGAACAAACAGGAATATACACTGTCTTGTGGCCTCTTTCAAGATTTTCAGGTCGGAGAAAATTCTTGCAGTAGGAATACACAGTAAAGTATATCCCTTTTGATAATGCAAAAGCAACGACGTTGGCAGGAAGTCCACGAGATAACAACGAATAGCCTTCGTTTTGAATCATGGCTTTAGCGTATGAAACAAGAGTAGCATTTCGAACTGGAGTCGCAGAACTACGCATATTCGTCAAGCACACGTTTCGCTCGAAGACGAACATTGGTAATTTAGCAGATACTTTTTTTAAATTTAAAGTTGAAGATTGTAATCTTGTCTGCAAGACATCCAGAGGATATGTCATAACAGTAGCAGTCGCGCCAGCCAGACTCCCAGCCAAAAGATTCAGTGATGGTGGACGTTCTCGCGCGTTGTATCCCGATGACATTCTTCACTCAGTGTCTTTTGTTTTGTTCTTGCTCTAAAACTGATTAATGTTCATAACTAAATTAAAGTTAACCAACACTTTGAAATTATTTTTATAGACAAAGACGTAAATATTACATCCAGCTGGGTCACAGGAGGCGTGTTTGGGGGAGTGGAATTGCCAAGTCATATGGGAATGACGTAATTTTATCAGCAAGTAAAATTACGTAATTTTTTCAACATTAATAAGACTAATAACATCAACGCATTTATAACCAAAAAATTAAACATAATCAACCTCATACCCAGGGCATTTTTATAATACTAATCTTAAAAGTCAACCGGTTTGAACTTTGAAGAACGTACGGAAACAAGTATTTACCTTAAGGGGGTGATTACACATAGCGAAGATTTAAGGTGGTCTCATACAAAAAAAATTTTTTTCTTTTCTTTTTAATATAATTAAAATCTGTTTCTACCAAGTTGTTTGGTAAGTTAGTCTGACTAAAAAAAAGATGCTTTTTCAATACATTATTGCCATGGTTACCAAGATATGACACCCCCATGGTGAAAAGAGCGTACTTTTATAAACATGATAACTAGATAAATAATAATGATAAAAACCTGGAATAACTTTTATTTAGTCACAAATAACATTGTCTAGGGAGTGAACTAGAACTGTTGACATAGAAGCCATAATAAAGATTTTACAGCCTGAATACTAGAAATGTATACAATTAGTCTCACTAAAACTGTTATTATTTCATAACAATTAAACATAATTCAATTCTTTTAGTTCACTCCAAGACAAATGTATATACTGTTAGCCCTGCACATTTGATGAAGATTGCTTAAATATTTTTGAGATATCCGGTGCGCAATATCAGGAATCGGGATTTTTAGTCAAATTGAGAAAAATGGCTTTAAAGTTAAATATTTTGATTATTAACAAGATAATCACCTTAAAATAGCAATATATAGTTACATAATGATACATATCACTTTAAAAAGCTCCTCCCTCATATGTGGTATGCCAGGGGTTAAATTGGCGCTAAGAACACGACCCTATTGCATTATGGGACACAAATTGAAATCCGGACAGCACCCAACGGCCCCCAACCATAAATAAACATTTATATCTCAAGTCTCAAAGCAAGTCACAATTCAAACATTTCGAAATACTAGAGCAATACTTCAATATATCTAATTCGCATATATGAAGTAAAATTTAAACATTTTTACTTGCTACGAGACGGACTTAAAACCAGCCTCCCATACTGCCACGATTCGCACAGTACTTCTATCACACAGTTAAACAAACAAACAAACAAACAAACAAACAAACAAACAAACAAACAAACAAACAAACAAACAAACAAACAAACAAACAAACAAACAAACAAACAAACAAACAAACAAACAAACAAACAAACAAACAAACAAACAAACAAACAAACAAACAAACAAACAAACAAACAAACAAACAAACAAACAAACAAACAAACAAACAAACAAACAAACAAACAAACAAACAAACAAACAAACAAACAAACAAACAAACAAACAAACAAACAAACAAACAAACAAACAAACAAACAAACAAACAAACAAACAAACAAACAAACAAACAAACAAACAAACAAACAAACAAACAAACAAACAAACAAACAAACAAACAAACAAACAAACAAACAAACAAACAAACAAACAAACAAACAAACAAACAAACAAACAAACAAACAAACAAACAAACAAACAAACAAACAAACAAACAAACAAACAAACAAACAAACAAACAAACAAACAAACAAACAAACAAACAAACAAACAAACAAACAAACAAACAAACAAACAAACAAACAAACAAACAAACAAACAAACAAACAAACAAACAAACAAACAAACAAACAAACAAACAAACAAACAAACAAACAAACAAACAAACAAACAAACAAACAAACAAACAAACAAACAAACAAACAAACAAACAAACAAACAAACAAACAAACAAACAAACAAACAAACAAACAAACAAACAAACAAACAAACAAACAAACAAACAAACAAACAAACAAACAAACAAACAAACAAACAAACAAACAAACAAACAAACAAACAAACAACCATCAATTAACTGAGATCTCGCGGGGCTAGGAAATGTCGGCTTTTATGGGAACGAGATTCGGAATTTGCCGATTGGAGTGTTTTCACTTTTCAAAATGGCGGCTGTTCGTGGACAAATTCAACAAGGATTAAAGCTATCAAAAAGTGAACGAAAGATCTTGAGAAAGCAGAATAAAGCACTTCACACTTTACGAAATAAAGCTCAAGAAGTCGGAGAAATTTCTCAGTTCCCTACTGCTTATTTATTGGTGAAAAATGGCGGTCTAATGTGTGGGGTGAAACGCCTGGATCTGTTTGAGATGTTCCATAAATACGGCACGTTGGAGGATGTGGTTATGCTACCGGGCAAATCGTACAGTTATGCAATATTTTCTACTGTTGAAAGCGCTCAGAAAGCTATGGTGGGTTTAAACGGTCAAAAAATACTAAGCGAAAGTTACGAAACCTCTTTTTGTGGTAAAATATTATACCTCGCCTATCTAGTGACCAAACCTTGTGTGCAGTTGTGTTCATTGGATAGATCACACCCGGCTGGAATGATACTCGTTGAAGATTTTATTAGTGAGTCTGAAGAAAGTGACTTGTTACAGTGTTTTTCGAATTATATTAAGGAAAGGAAAGATATCACAGAATCAGAGTCTGAGGTGTCTGGTAAGTCTTTTAGTCTGTAAATTAGAATAGGAAATTATACTAACAGTAGTTCAGTTCACGTTGCTTGAAATACCTTGCTGAATTTAGCAAGGTTTTTTAAAGGTAAACTCAAGGCAAATTATTTTCCCAGCTTGTTATATGTGCCAAAGTATGGAGAATACGATGATGATACAAATATGAAGCATACCATACATTTTGTTGATTTCTAAATTTTTTAACAAAGTATTCTAAAACAGCCATGTTGTATAAAGAGCCTGGCATTAGCAAGCATAAGAAAAGCTGATTTATGATATCATGAAACTTTTCTGATGAATATAACTTGTGCAAGTTTTCAACCACACATGTATTAAGGTGGATCATAAAATCATTCCTGCCAGACTCTTTATACAACATGGCTTTTTATAAAAATACTTCAAAATTTGTTGGTTCATGGGGGAAAATTTCAGTTTAATTTTTTTTTCATCATAATTGTCCAGATTCTAAGTGAGAAATGTAAATTGACCTTTGAATAACTACCTAGCAATTTTATGGACTGCTGACTTTTGGGGAGGGGTACCCCTCTGAAATCTACATATTCTGTGCACTGGGTTTGCACAAAAAAATAGGAGAATATACAGTACCACTCAGAAATAACCTAACAGTGCTGTTGAGGTTAAATTAAACAATGATAGAAATTGTAATAAACTTTAGTAAAGCACAATAAAATTATCTAGTAATACAGTACAGAAAACAGTCCATAGTTTGATTCATAGTGATTTAGAGACAGTTTAACTAACACTGGACAGAGTTATCTTATGATTAAGCTGAGGTTAAACCTGGGTTTGACCTTGGTTTTTGTTAGGTTATTTCTGAGCAGTACTGTATAGGGCAACAAACAACAATGCAGCTGGGCACTGGCCACAGTGTTTTCATTCCATACCAGGGGGCATAATACTTGATTGACCATCATTTTACTCTGGCTGTCGTAAAACAATTTTACTTGTCACAGGGAGGCAGCTAGGGTCCAAAGGGTTACAGCTGAGCACCAAGCATTGGCTAATACTTAAATAGATTTTACGTTCTGTTACTGGTAATCTGCTCAGTAGGGAGCTTTAGATTTGACGTCATGTATAAGTCAACTCCTATTTTTTCAACCAGAAAATCATAATTTTTTACAATACAGTACTTTGAGTATAAGTCGAGTCCCTCAGATTAAATAAATACCAGACACAGACTTAGTATCCCCAGCAACTTTAATACTTAAAATATCTACAGTTGTCACATTTTGTCTTCAACAGCATTTCTATTTTGTCAGATTATTTCTGCTACTCTCAAACAAGGTTCTCACTTCTCATTTACCATATTTTCTGGGTGATTACCCACAGGTTATCTGTTAACCCGGTAGCCACTCCATTGACAAGTAAAATCGTCTGGCGTTAGCCAGAGTAAAATACTAAAGACATCGTTGGGTGATAAAGGGTTAACCGAGATAGTCTATTAACCCTTTATTGCCCAGTAGCCACTCCATTGACAAGTAAAATCATCTGGTGTTAGCCAGAGTAAATATATAAGTAGGGACAAAAAGGTCCGATGACCTGTTAAAGGGTTAATTTTTATATTTTTGATGCTGCTGTGGGTAATACGATGGTGCGGTAATGTGATGACAAAATTTTCCCTAACTGTCCAAAGCTCGGCACACAAACAGCATGAACATCATTCTTACAAGCTTGTAACATCATTTATACTTGGCAGAGAGTATAATGATTAAAGGAGTTAGTGGGGTTCCCAATAGACGACTTTCACGATCATGCGCAGTAGCAACAAATATTCAAATTTTCGTCGGAGATAAAAACAACTGTTTTAGCTGGAACGAGCATATTGAAAATAGTAGAAGTGCAAAGTTTGAAACGAATTGCTTAACAAATGGAAAAGTTTCACAAGCGGAAAGTTGACCATTCCAACAGGGATTTATTAGTGATTTAATAGGGATTTTGGCTTGGCGGGCGGGAGTTGCACGCCAAGCCAAAATCCCTATTAAATCCCTAGTGGAGAACAAAACTTCCGAAGAGCGTAGCTTTCGCACTATTTGTCCGATTTATTTTAAACTTTGCACTTTTACTATTTTTAATATGATCTTTCCAGCTAAAACAGTTGTTTTTACCTCCGATGAAAATTTGAAGTAAAGTTGCTACTGCGCATGAGCCTGAAAGTCGTCTATTGACATTTCAAGTTTTACACTGAAAAAATTGATGTACAGTACACAAAACAAACAAACAACACTAGTTTTACAGCCATTTTCCCCACTTAGCAGGGGTTAGCCAGTGGCTCCCCACAAAGTGCAGTTTCCTCCACTTCTCTCTTTCTTGCACATCCTCCCTTTCTAGACCACACTGTCCCTATCCACAAGCTGACTCCATGTTGTCCTTGGCCTTCTTCTTCCTCTCATACCCAGTCATCATCATCTTTCCGTAATACATGCCCCAGCCATCTCAACCTGTTCCACCTCACAACATTGTTATAGATTCAAAAGTAATATCCTGCATACTGGTATGGCTTTATTGAAGCACTTTTATCAACTATATACAACTGATATGTCAACGTCTTTTTATAGATTTTTCTTGTGAATTTGCATATTTACATAATAAATAGACTAATTTATACTAATTCTACTGAATGATAATCAAGTTAGTGAGATTTATTTACTTAAAGTTTACTTGTTCTTACAACAAACATCAATGGGTTAAGAACTGTAATTGCCGTGGTGAATGGCAAAACTATAATATAGTCTTAAATGAGATAAGTACTGTCTAAAGAACTATACACCGAGAATTAGAAGAACTGTGTGAAATTTAAAGAAGTAAAAAACTAAAGAAAGAATAGCCTAAAGTTTGAGTGCTCATGATCTGTGAACAATAGTTAATTAAAAAACATCTGAGTGTGTTGGTTTTTTTCAGTTGAGAAGCAGTTAAAACACCGGTATGTAAAACATTATGGCTATGAATTTCTTTATGGCTCCAATACTGTGGACAAAGAGAAACCTTTACCAGATGGAATGCCACATGAATGTTTGCCAATTATTGAAAAGATCATGTCACTTGAATGTGTGAAACACAGACCAGATCAGCTGACTATTAATGAATATCTGCCAGGTCAAGGTAAACAATTAACATGCTTTTTTCCCCTCTCAGTGGTGTAATTAATGTGGGCCAATAGGAGCAGCTTCCCTGGGTGGCATTATTTTGAGGTGGCACTCTTTGTGGGTGACACTGTTTGAGGACAGCACGTTTTGAGAATGGTGACTTAATCAAGGTGAGGTAATACGGGCAACAAATTGCTGCATTGTAAGTTGAAAAGCGTTGTTGCACGTATTACCACCTACCTTAAACATTGTCACACAACAATGATTTTGTTGCAAGTTGAGACCCCGTTTACACTAGAGCAAAAGTATCCGGATTCACATTGTTTTTTATTCCCATGAGGATGAAAAACAATGTGAATCCGGATACTTTTGCTTAGTGTAAACGGGGCCTGAATCAACATGTTGTAGCAAGTAGAACTGGAGTCTACTTTTTTCAACAAATTTTTTCAACTTGCAATAAAACCATTGTTGCGTGGCAATGTTTAAAGTGGGTGGTAATACGTACAACAACGCTTTTCAACTTGCAACGCAACATTGTAGCGGGACAAGTTGCCGCAATTTGTTTCCCGCATTACCTCACCTTAATGGGTGACACTTTTGGGGGACAGTCGGCAAGCAATCAGTGGGCCATTGTATATATGGATAGTCTGCAAGTAATCTATGAACAGCGTGAAAGCAATTTGCAAGTAGTTTCTATCGCAGATATATTAAAGTTTATTTCTTGTTTTCGTGTCTTTTTCTTGCACCTGATATACAGGTATTCCACCTCACATTGACACCCACTCAGCTTTTGAAGACAGCATTATTTCTCTTAGCCTTGGTGCAAAGGTAGAACGACTTGAAGCTACAGTATATAGATTACTCTTCTGAAACTGAAAAATACTATATTGTTGCATGAACTGCATTTGATATCGGTGCTAAAATGGAAATATATTGGTATCGGCATTTTTTTGTTTTTTTACGATCTGTGTGCATTCACTTTTTTTCCCGTACAAACTACGGTTTGCGAAATATAAAAATATAGAAATTATAACAAAAAAAGCAGTTTTTTTATTTTAATGTCGACAACCAACTTTTTAGACAAAATCAACGTGATGCATGATATTTTACGATAAACTTTTCAATTGTCTTTACAACCACGCGGGTACAATTTATGTCTACAAGTAAAAAGTTATTTGGTTGACTATTTACAAGAACTTACATGTATCTGTATATAGGTCTTACTTTAATGCTTACTTGAGCTGTTCTGTTTTTCAAATTCATGTTCTTTCAGGTTGCAATGGACTTTCGGCATCCTGATGGACGCCATGATTCCGTTTTGCTTCCAAGGAGAAGCATTCTCGTAATGTCGGAAGAGAGTCGATATGTCTGGACACACGGGTAAGTTGTGCATGGGGCTGCATATTATGTTTCGTCTTGGTTTCAATGTTTTAGGAGTGATCTTGGAACGCAGCATTTTGACATGACACATTACAAATAAGGGTTTAGTATAAATACACAGGTGATTATAGAAAATCGCGCGCTCTGATTGGTCGAGCTAATTAACGATTAGTCACCGAAGTCGAGGTGATTATCGTTGAATATTTACCGAGCCGCGAAGCGGCGAGGTAAATATAAACGATAATCACTGAGACTGAGGTCACTAATTGTTTTAGTAAAATTTCAGGCCTGAGAAGAATAACCAAGAAATTTAAAACAGACGTCTTTAACTGTCGTATTAGAAGTAATATTGGGCATTTCACTCGATGACATAGCATGTTCTAGGGATTTTTGGTGAAGGAAAATTCGAGTGTAGAATATATACATTTTAAGACCAAACCGGGACCAGTTGCGAAAAATGCAACTACACAGGCCTTCCGGCAGGAATTGAACCCACGACCTTGCGATTCTAGTGCAATGCTCTGACCACTGAGCCACGGAGGCCGTTGCTCTCTTAATATATACAGAACTCGCGATCAAGCTCTCGGCAACGGCCTCCGTGGCTCAGTGGTCAGAGCATTGCACTAGAATCGCAAGGTCGTGGGTTCAATTCCTGCCGGAAGGCCTGTGTAGTTGCATTTTTCGCAACTGGTCCCGGTTTGGTCTTAAAATGTATATATTCTCTACACTCGAATTTTCCTTCACCAAAAATCTCTAGAACATGCTATGTCATCGAGTGAAATGCCCAATATTACTTCTAATAAACCCAATTCTCGCCTGGCATTACCATCTTTAACTGTCGTAGTTTTGTCAAGTAAATTTAAATAATGCCCATTGTTCAACTTCACGTTTTGACAGCTGTCTAAGCCTTCAATTCCACATAGTGATTAAAACTGACCCAAACTTCAAATAATTTTATGACTAAACACTTTCTCACCTTCAAATAGTTCCAACTTAGAGCTTTTCTGTGTATACAGTCTCTATCTGTTAAGTTTTTGACGACTTGTTAGGTTTAAAAAAGAATAGTCGCTGCAGTCGCCATTTTGAAAAATAATTACACCATAGATTAGACATCATCCGTCAAAATGATGATTCCAACATTTTCCGGCACAACTTCTAGTAATAGTTACCACGCGCGAGGTAACTATCGCGAAATAGGCAGTTCAGCTCGACCAATCAGAGGACGAGAAATGCAATAGTTACTTCTAAAATTTTCCTAATTATTGATAATCACCTACAGCGTTTATTCAAAATGGCCGCCAGCCAATTTGTCAATGCGACACAATTTTAAAGAAAATGTTGTTCCTAAAAGTACGAAAATGTGTATTTATACCCTTCCTCTCGGTTATTATGCCGATATTCACCTCGCCCTCGGCGAATAATTGTTAATTAGTACACATCTCGTTGTTGTTTATAATCTGGAGAAAACCCGCATTTAACCATTTAGGTACTGAGGCTCGGATAGAGAACTGGGGTTGCAAATTCATACTCAATAATTAGAGCTGGTCAATCAATGGTCATTAGAAGGTGGCAGGTTCAATCTCGATATAGGGCTCAGAAACATTTTCTCAGTATTTGAACACTCGCCTTCTGCATACGTTTACTATAGTTTTTGCTATCTTGTTTTAGTATCACTCCTCGGAAATACGATGTTATAAGCGAAGATGAATTCGTATGCAACGATAGTGAAAGTATTCCAGAACCGTCTTGTGTTGGTTGTGAACCGATGGTATCAAAGTCTTCCAGTGCAGTCACTCTCCTTCCTAGAAAAAACAGATTATCTTTGACGTTTCGTAAGGTCAGAAGTACCCCTTGCGACTGTAAATATCCAGTATACTGTGACTCCCAAACGCACTCGGAGAAACCTCAATGCAAGACTGATGATGTGCGTGATTTGCCAGACCGCTGTTCCACAGTCCCGCAATCGGAGCAAGATGCTATTGATCTGGAAAAGAAACATGTGTATTATGTTTACGACAGTATCGCTGAACATTTCAGCGGCACTCGTCACAGCCCGTGGCCTAGAATTGCTGCGTTTTTAAAAGCGCAACCTCCAGGTTCCTTCGTGGCCGATGTCGGTTGTGGGAATGGCAAATATCTCGGCATTAATGAACACTTGTTCATGTCTGGTTCAGATCGCAGCTTAAACCTGGCACGTATTTGTAGAGAGCGTGGATTTCAAGTTATCGTTTGTGATATTCTATCATTACCATACAGGTATATTAAAATTAATCATTTATGCACATTAACAGAGCATCATTGGGTGCGAGGGGTTGGTCTGTTCCCCCGCATAAGGCCCATGTATACTGATACAGTGGGAGCGCAGACAAGACTCCGGGCATACATGATACAAGGTTGAGAACAGGCTTGGACTGGCCATTGCCATTTTGCGTTGGGACAATGTGCGGCCATTGTTCTACAATACTCAGTCTCAGCCATTGTTCTATGGCAAAATGACCAGTCCAAGCCTGCGAGAGAATGATGGCAAATACTTTCCTTGCTCAATGGTTTGTTCAATCAAATTGAATGATTGAACAAACCATTGAGATTTGAGATCACGAATAAATCAAAGCGTCGAGAAGGAGGAGTTGTTACATTTGGTATTTCAATCCGCACTAATAGTAAAATCAGTTTCTCCGAACGGTCCTTTCCCCCAACGCGCATGTTTGTTATTAATTGGCAAAGGTGATACCCGGCGCAAATTAAGGTATTTCGACATAAAGTCATAAACTTAGACCTTATATACGCAGTCGTAATTCCAAACTGGTCTATTGTTTTCTTGTATTTGACTGGAGTTCAGGCCAAAACTCTGCATCAATCCAACAGTCTCCAAATCAGCGAGGTTCTAATGTATATGCATGTATGCAGTGCTTAACGAAGTACGATCAATTGTGTGAGTTCAAATCCTGTTCGCGAGCATCATTGTGTAAAGACACAATTTTATCTTTCTCTGTGGATGATTATGAAAAAATAAGGATGGTTGATGCAATTATTATAAACTATTTCGTCACTTTCAGGCAACAGAGTGACATTGTCAAAGGTAACAGCCTTGTGCAACATATAGCCCCGTTTACACGACAAGCGATTTTTGGCACGGCATCCTTAAATTCCGGCCCGCCGACCAATTTGTCTTGGGACGGCACCAATGATTAATGTCGTGTAAACGAGTACAGCAACGGCCCGCGTACCCAAAATGTTATAGGGGTGCCGAGACCGCCTTGATAGGTAGTCTCGGCCCGCCTAAATTTAGGGGCCGTGGATCAAAAGCAACTTACGCATGCGCACATTCTCAAAACAAACGCAATATATCGTCTACAAAGTCGTCTACAACTAAAAGTAGGGGCAAAAGAACGCCTATACATTTGTGGGCAGAGGTTACAATTCAAGCTTCGTCACATACGTATAAAACCAGCTAAGAAATGAAAACAAGCTAAGACAGCTCCAATAAAGTCAAATCTGCGTTTTTTTTATCGTGTGAACTAAAGATACCAGGCTACAGCCAATTTATTTACCGCGTTTCGTCCACCATGTTTGAAAATACCCGCAAATATTGTTATTCACGTTTATTAACGCTTAAAATTGTTCCGATGGCTCAACATTTAAGAGGACCCTATTCGTGATCAGGAGTGCCGGTTAGAAAGTTAGACGTGCTTCGGGTCCGTCAAAAATGTGTCGTGTAAACGAAGCAGGCCATTTTAAGGAAAGTGGTCCGCGTGCCGAAATTTAAGAGTGCCGTACCAAAAACTAGTGTCGTGTAAACGGGGCTTTAAATAGGAAATTTCACTGTCGGCGATAATTTTTGCACAAAAATTCGTAGTTGCTTTAATTTACGGTATATACCATTTCATGTTCTCTATTTAGATCAAATGCTTTTGACGTGTGCATATGTATTGCTGTGATTCACCATTTGTCCACACCAGCTCGTCGTCTTGCTGCTCTGAAAGAGCTAACAAGGATTGTCCGTCCTCATGGTCGCATCTTAATCTCAGTGTGGGCTTTGGAACAAAATTTGAAAAATGTCAAACCGACAACCGAAAGCCACCATTACTCTGATGCTTCTTGCCAGCCATCCGATACCCCAAGTTTAGTTGACAGCCCTACTCTTGCTACAGCAGATGCGCAGTCTGACTCAAAGTTTCATAATACTAAACGAGCAAGCTCGTCAGATGTGACGACAAGCACACTAGACAATGCTGTTGACTCTTCAAAAGTGCCGTTAGTGAAACTAAAAGTAAACGAATCTCGACATGTATTTGAGCAACAAGATTTATTAGTTCCTTGGCATTATCGTGGAGGAAAGAAAAAATCCATGTGCGATAATAATGATGAGTCATTATGTTGTAGTGGTCCAAGGTTGGTTGAATCAAAGCAAGGTGAAGTTCAGCGAGAGCGTGTATTCCAAAGGTTTTACCACGTTTTTAAAGAAAATGAGCTTGTTGATGACTGTAGGAAATTGAACAATATTTCTATAGTTCAGAGTTATTATGATAAAGGGAACTGGTGTATTGTGCTAGAGAAAGTTGGAAACAACGAATAGTTTAAATTTGATTCAGATTTAAGTTAAATAAATTAAATTAAATGATGAGAAACTGAATTGCTTAACTCATTCCAGTCCGAGGGCTTTCCCAATCCCAGAGGTGAATAAAATCGTCTGGCGTTAGCCAAAATAACATACTAAAGATCAATTCGGACAGGAAAGAGTTAACGATAAAAGTAACAATGTAATTATCGCGAGCTTTGCTCGACCGATAAATCTATAACTTTTAATAATTTTCTAATAAATTACACAAGAAGAGTCTGTGGAGGAAGTAGATCTAGCATGATAATTCATGTATAGCAAGACCAATATAGCAAGACGACCAGAGTTTAGATTTCTTTGTTCTTTTTTCTTTTATACAAACGCCCACCAAACCACTCCCTTTCCGCTAACAATACAACAGTAGCCTGGAGACTGAGAAACATCGACAAACATATTGATAAAAAAATTGATATGAGCCCACCTGCAATTTACCAGGAAACTCAAAATTGTTTATTACCGGGAATGGAATGGGATGCAATCGGATTGTAATTTTTAGCCTGGCTACTTCCTACCAATTAATATTGCATGAAACTGCCGAAAACATGAGCCTTTCTAGTCGAGAGTTCTTTATTTTCTTGTAGTCGCGGAGTGAAGCGAGAATATTTCATGGTTATTCTATTCCCAGTACACAATTATGGGGTTTGCTGTAAAGGACAACATACAACATATAAGAAATAAGTTGTTAGTATATATATATATATATATATATATATACGTGTGGGTTTTGGTCTACGAAACGCAAAAAGCGCTCGATAACATATATTTAGAGCAAATATAGATTTTCGCTTACCTCAAAAGTCTGCAATAGGCTGTTTCATCTAAAAAAGAATCTTCAGGCAGACCTGAAGATTCTTTTTTAGATGAAACAGCCTGTTGCAGACTTTTGAGGTAAGCGAATATATATATATATATATATATATATATATATATATATATATATATATATATATAGTGTATATATATATATGTGCGAGAATAATTAGACGAGCTAAAGGTAAATACCATACGTAACAAAAAATTTAAAAATTTATATCCTCCTGACCCTAAAGTGACTGTGAATGGCCATGCGAGAAGAAAGGTGAAAATTATTTTCACGTGACGCTTAACGGCCTATATCTATATTTGTGGTCGCTTCTGGTGGCCTGGATTGTTGCCAAGCACATTTCTTTTTGTCTCTCTCTTGGCCTTTTAATGGGGGATATACCTGTTGTTTATAATTACAAAGCATCTACATTGCAAAGTGTAGGGGTTTTTCAGTTTGACTTGCAAAATCTACTCGAAATTTGAGCCGTGATTTGAATGACAACGAGAAACTGGTGAGTGATGCATGTGCTGGGGTTTCCGGTTTTCCTAGAATTATGACGGAATAAGCCGTAAATTTCGCAACATCTTGGGGGAGTGCTTTCATTCATGCATGCTGTTCAGTAATAAATACCGTAAAACTACGAATCCGTCGGCATTGACTCGAAGTCGTACAGTGCTATTACATTGTTCAGTTTGGTTTAAGTCGAATCGTTCGGAAGACTAGAGGTCGATTATTGAGCAAGGTAAGTTCATATTTTACGATGTATAGCTGTTTCTTCCTGGCTTTTGTTCTCAGCTGTATTTTGCCAGGCTTCTATATGCCTCACATTATTCAACACACCACAAGTCTATTTTAGATACTAGCTTTTTCAATATTTTAAACTTGTAATCGTTATGTATAAATAGAAACTTATTGTCACTTTTCTGCAAGCCAGTTTGGTTTCATAGTGTATGGTTTATATATATATATATATATATATATATATATACACTAGAAAACTTGACGTGTTGTAAGCGTGTTGTTAGAACACGTCGACGTGCTCATACGACACGTTGACGTGTTATGAAAACCTTGCCTTGTGAAGTTATAACACGTCAGTGTGTTGTTTTTTCAATATGCAGTTGGAAGAACACGTCTATATAAGTTCTAGCGTGTTGTAACAACACACCAAATTTAAACAACACGCCATCAAAAACCAACAACACGTCAAAAAACTGCTACAACACAGCAAAAGTGTGTTGCAAAAGCCATAAAACACGCCGACGTGTTAAAATAACACATCAACGTGTTGTTGGAGTAGAACACGTTGACGTGTTAAAAGAACACATCGACGTGTTGTCGCCAAAAATTATTGCTGAAGAACACGCCAGCGTGTTAAAAGAACACGTTAATGTGTTGTTGCTGCAAGCTGGTGACGTAACCAGACCTTATATGGTAAACCGCGTCATTTATTCAAAGTGATGACGAAACATCACGCCACTTTTTTCAGTCCGAAGTCCAGAGCTGCGGGGCGAAGGTTTTTATAATTTTTTTGTCTGAAAAAGAGTTTTTTTGAGAAAATAACAGTAAACCACAACATTTATAACGTCTGAATTGTATCCTTGGAAGAGACAAAGTTCACTACAACTGTAAATACCACCACCAGGCAGAGCTGAGGACTTTTAATAACGAAATGTTACGAAGAATATCAAGCTTTGAACACAGTAAGTAAAATTTTATAACGGCCGGTTGCTATAAAAAGACAGTCTTTTTCAGCATCGAACGCCACGACGTTGATTAAAAAAACTTATCAATATCATATAAATAATATAATATTGTTTCTATTTTTATGTTCAACTCTTGAGAACGCAATGTAAAAGAAAAAGCATCTCAAACTGGCCAGTCAAGTGTGGAAATACAATGGTTCGGGTTTTCGTTTTTGCTTGTTATCTGACATGAAGTTTTATACTGTGTGAAATGAAACAATTCGACAAAAAACCTAAAACACCGTAATATCATTGTGTATATAAGGTAAGAATTCATATAACGATTAAAGTAAATTGTTCACTAAACACATATTTATCCTAAACATCTAGTTAAAATCGATTTTTTTACGGATTTTTTAAACTTTTAAATCCTTGCATGTACATCCACCGCCATAACCCATGAGCTGTCGTCCTAAATTTCAAGTCCCAATCCAGTTGAACTTACAATTAACTATTATCAACCTATAGTTGGTAGATCTAAACAGACTATAAAATATAAACACTTTCAAAAGAAGACTAGGGAACAGAGGTCTGCAATTAAACCACATTTCTCTGTTTAAGCGAACTAGCATTTTTGCACTGAATGAAGGAATGTTTGTGATACAAGTGATGTATTATATGCTTCCTGAAGCTACCAAGCAACCTTTCTTGTGAAGTTTTGTTTATTTGAGTTCCTTAATGAGGTCCGACAAGAAATAATGCAACCAAACAATTTTAAATTTGCAAGAGATAGTCAAAGAACAGGTATTCTAAATACATTACTAAATATCAAGTGATCACTAGTTTTGTACATGCCCTTTATTAAACCCACAAAAAAAAAGCAATTTAATAAATGGCTTGAATAAAATCATCTAAAAATTAAAGCAATTATGTATTTCAAACTATATAAACACTCTGTTGACCTCTATCAATTACATAAATATGCAGGTTTTATGCAAAAAAAATTCCTGTGAAGGTCCTTAACAGCAAAGTTTTACTGAATTTGAATTTATTGTACGTAGAGTCTAGAGTTCAGATTGGAAAATGCAGAGTACAGAGTTTAGAATGTAGAGTGCAGAGTGCTTGGTGCAGAATGTAGAGTGTAGAGTGTAGAGTGCAGTGAGAGTGTAGAGTGCACTGAGGGTGGAGCGTGTACTGTACCGTACTGTACTGTACTGTACTGTACTGTACTGTACTGTACTGTACTGTACTGTACTGTACTGTACTGTACTGTACTGTACTGAGAGTGTAGAGGTGTGGTGTGGTGTGGTGTAGTGTAGTGTAGTGTAGTGTAGTGTAGTGTAGTGTAGTGTAGTGTAGTGTAGTGAGCAGAGTGCAAAGTCTAGCACGTAGAGTGCAGCATGCAGAGTGCTTAGCGGAGAGTACAAAGTGTAGGTTGTGGAGTGTAGAGTGTAAAGTGTAGAGGGTAGAGTATGGAGTGCAGATTGCTGAGTGTAGAGTTCGGAGTGCAGAATTCAAACTTCAGAGTGCTTAGTGGAGAGTGGAAAGTACAGAGTGTGGTGTGTAGTGTAGAGTACAGGGTGTAGTGTGGAGTGGAGAGTGCAGAGAATAAGCTACAGAGTGTAGAGTGCAAGCTGTATAGAGTGCAAGCTGCAGAGTGGAGAGTGGAGAGTGGAGAGTGGAGAGTAGAGAGTGCAAGTTGCACAGTGTAGACTACAGAGTGAAGACTGCAGAGTGGAGAGTACAAGCTAGAGTGTATACTGCGGCGTGAAGACTGCAGAGTGGGAAGTGTAGAGTGCAAGCTGCAGAGTGTAGACTGCAAAGTGGAGGGTGGAGAGTACATAGTGTAGAGTGCAGAGTGTGGAGTGCAGAGAGTGTGGAGTGCAGAGTATAGTGAGTGTGGAGTGCAGAGAGTGTAGAGTGCAGAGTGTGTGGAGTGTAGAAAGTGTGGAATGCATAGAGTGTGGAGTGCAGAGTGTGTAGAGTGTAGAAAGTGTGGAGTGTGGAGTGCAGAGAGTGTAGAGTGCAGAGAGTGTGGAGTGCACAGAGTGTGGAGTGCAGTGAGTGTGGAGTGCAGTGAGTGGAGTGCAGTGAGTGTGGAGTGCAGAATGTAGAGTGCAGAGAGTGTGGACTGTAGAAAGTGTGGAGTGCAGTGAGTGTGGAGTGCAGTGAGTGTGGAGTGCAGTGAGTGTGGAGTGCAGTGAGTGTAGAGTGCAGAATGTAGAGTGCAGTGAGTGTGGAGTGCAGAGTGTAGAGTGCAGTGAGTGTGGAGTGCAGTGAGTGTGGAGTGCAGTGAGTGTGGAATGTAGTGAGTGTGGAGTGCAGTGAGTGGAGTGCAGAGTGTACAGTGCAGTGAGTGTGGAGTGCAGAGTGTAGAGTGCAGTGAGTGTGGAGTGCAGAGTGTAGAGTGCAGTGAGTGTGGAGTGCAGAGTGTAGAGTTCAGTGAGTGTGGAGTGCAGTGAGTGTGGAGTGCAGAGCGCAGTGAGTGTGGAGTGCAGAATGTAGAGTGCAGTGAGTACGGAGTGCAGAGTGTAGAGTGCAGTGAGTGTGGAGTGCAGTGAGTGTGGAGTGCAGAGAGTGTAGATTGTAGAGAGTGCAGAGCGTGTGGAGTGCAGATAGTGTGGAATGCAGGGAGTGTAGAGTGCAGAGAGTGTGGAGTGCACAGTGTAGTGAGTGTGGAGTGCAGAGAGTGTAGAGTGCACAGTGTAGAGTGCAGATAATGCAGAGCGTGTGGAGTGCAGAGAGTGTGGAATCCAGGGAGTCTAGAGTGCAGAGAGTGTGGAGTGCACAGTGTAGTGAGTGCAGAGAGTGTAGAGTGCAGAGAGTGTGGAGTGTAGAAAGTGTGGAGTGCAGAGAGTGTGGAGTGCAGAGAGTGTGGAGTGCAGAAAGTGTGGAGTGCAGAGAGTGTGGAGTGCAGAGTATAGTGAGTGTGGAGTGCAGAGAGTGTAGAGTGCAGAGTGTGTGGAGTGCAGAAAGTGTGGAGTGCAGAGAGTGTGAAGTGCAGAGTATAGTGAGTGTGGAGTGCAGAGAGTGTAGAGTGCAGAGTGTGTGGAGTGCAGAAAGTGTGGAGTGCAGAGAGTGTGGAGTGCAGAGTATAGTGAGTGTGGAGTGCAGAGAGTGTAGAGTGCAGAGTGTGTGGAGTGTAGAAAGTGTGGAATGCATAGAGTGTGGAGTGCAGAGTGTGTAGAGTGTAGAAAGTGTGGAGTGCAGAGAGTGTAGAGTGCAGAGAGTGTGGAGTGCACAGAGTGTGGAGTGCAGTGAGTGTGGAGTGCAGTGAGTGTGGAGTGCAGACTGTAGAGTGCAGAGAGTGTGGACTGTAGAAAGTGTGGAGTGCAGTGAGTGTGGAGTGCAGTGAGTGTGGAGTGCAGTGAGTGTGGAGTGCAGTGAGTGTGGAGTGCAGTGAGTGTAGAGTGCAGAATGTAGAGTGCAGTGAGTGTGGAGTGCAAAGTGTAGAGTGCAGTGAGTGTGGAGTGCAGTGAGTGTGGAGTGCAGTGAGTGTGGAGTGCAGTGAGTGTGGAATGTAGTGAGTGTGGAGTGCAGTGAGTGGAGTGCAGAGTGTACAGTGCAGTGAGTGTGGAGTGCAGAGTGCAGTGAGTGTGGAGTGCAGAGTGTAGAGTGCAGTGAGTGTGGAGTGCAGAGTGTAGAGTGCAGTGAGTGTGGAGTGCAGAGTGTAGAGTTCAGTGAGTGTGGAGTGCAGTGAGTGTGGAGTGCAGAGCGTAGTGAGTGTGGAGTGCAGAATGTAGAGTGCAGTGAGTACGGAGTGCAGAGTGTAGAGTGCAGTGAGTGTGGAGTGCAGTGAGTGTGGAGTGCAGAGTGCAGTGAGTGTGGAGTGCAGAGTGTAATGTGCAGTGAGTGTGGAGTGTAGAGTGCAGTGAGTGTGGAGTGCAGAGAGTGTGGAAGTTTGAGAGTACAGAGTACAGAGTGTAGAGTGTATAATATTAAAATACCAAAATACTCTAGGCCTAATTGTATAATATGGTATTATGACATTAGTATACTAAAGTGTTATGTAATATATCAACAACGAGTTTGAGTGTTTCATCAGGGGATCCAAACACGAGAAAACATGATGAAAGCACGAGGCCGAAGGCCGAGTGGTTTTATTGTTTTCGAGTGTTTGGACTCCTTTGATGAAACACGATAAACGAGTTGTTGATATGGCATCTCAATCGAGCGATTTCAATTACAAAATGCAATTAAAATAAACCCTCAAGAGATTTTATTCTTGAGTGTGTGTAAAATTTATTCATACAGCAACTTGTTTATTTTGCATAGATAATTAAGATCTTAAGAATTAGATGAACACCAGTTTTCATCTAATATCTTGGGCTTTCCTGGCGTATCCAACGTCAATCAGGTGATTGAATGGACTATTGTAATTGGCTGATTATCTCATGAATTATTAATGAGTTCGTAATTATTAATGAGTTTTATAATTGCTTATGCAATTTAATTTATAGTTTTTACATTACTCTTTTACTATTTTATTATAGGTTTACAGAACTGCGTGAAGTGGAAAAAAAAGGAACGCAATATCTAAAACGATTTATGTTATATTTACACTATAGAACAGGTTAATTGATTAACAAAAACGAACTATTAAATTACGAAGGTTAAAGATAGTATATTACTTTCTCTGGCGACGTTATCGTATGCGAGACAATCAATAGATTGCCAATTCTCATTGAGATCAGTACCAATTATATATTATAGACTATTTATTCGCACGCCTTTACAGTAATACCCTTGATATCGTTCAGGCTTAGCGGGTCATCATTCGGCAACTAAAGTGTAAAAATAAAATTTATCAACCTTAAGTTATATTTTGTATTTGTTTTTGAATTTAACACACAATTTGTGTGCTGTTGAGTGCTTTACTTTGTTCTCTCAGATCCCACATTTCGACGTGTTGTTTCTTGGCGTGATGTTTATTTTGGCGTGTTGTTTCTTGACGTGTTGTTTCTTGACGTGTTGTTTCTTGATGTGTTGTTTCTTGACGTGTTGTTTCTTGGTGTGTTGTTTTTAACATGTGTTGTTTCTTGACGTGTTGTTGCTTGACGTGTTGTTTTGTTGACGTGTTGTTGCCTGACGTGTTGTTTCTTGATGTGTGACCAGTAAGAACACGCCTGGTGTGTTCCTACAACACATTAACATTGACAACACGCCAAAACCGTGTTCAACACACTTTTGGCGTGTCAACTGAGAGGACAAAACGGCGTGTTGTTTCGATAATGAAAAACACGCTAAATGCGTGTTTTATACAACACGCCAAAGGCGTGTTTTAGTCAATATACAACACGCCAAAGGCGTGTTTTATGCAACACGTCTAACTACAACACGCCTAAAATACAACACGTCAAAAGTGTGTTCAACACACTTTCAGCGTGTCAACTGAGAGGACAAAACGGCGTGTTGTTTCGACACATTTGCAACACGTCAGGTTTTCTAGTGTATGTAGCGATCGATATATGATGCCGTGACTTAAATTAATCTTGCGTGTTCTGGTTTGTACAAACTATAGTACGAAACCAATCTATCTACACGGTATTACGGTTAATTATACGCATAAAGGCACGACCATGTATTTACGTTTTGAACTACACCCTACTATATTCCTGATTTGGACAGGGAGTCACTGGAAAAATATAGAAACACATACAACTGTTTCATTGCGGCCTGTTATCTTTGACGGTAGATACCCAAGAGTGTAAAAAGTAGAGTACTGCTAATTAAGGCAGCGTTCGTTTTGATAGAGCGAAATGAAAAGGTAGTCTGAAGCTGCCGAGAGTTTTAGTCACGAAATACTGACATTTTGAACGAAGTCTTTCGTTAGAGCCAATCGAAGATACGGCCACTCTATCATGCACGAGCCGTAAAGAAATGAAACTATAACTGCTGAAATGCAAAAGTTTTGTGTAGAGAGTATTATGCACTGAGCCATTATTTCGGTAATGCACATCGAATTATTTGAGTAGAATTTGACAAGATGTAACTATGTCAACCAGTTAATTTTTTCACTCATTCCTGTCCGAGGGCTTCCCCATGCAAAGTCAAAGATGAATAAAATCGTCTCGTGTTAGCCAACATACAATGCCAAAGGCAGATTCGGACAGGACAAGAAAGGTTAAAGAGTTAAAGTATATATTCCTACTATGTCTATATATATAGCTGTTACAATTACATGCATGTATATAATATATTACATGTAAATTTTGCTATAGGTCCGAGATAGACTTGGAATTGCACTTCGACGAGTGCTTGCATGCATGCCCCCTTTCTATATATATCCTTCCCGCGCCCCAATATAATATATGGCTATGTACACCTTGACCTTGTGTTAGTTTCGTTTACGATTATATATTTATTCAATTCTGCAATTATTCAGCGAACCTTGAAATTCCTATACGGACGCCTTGACTTTTGAAAGTACAAACTCTAGCTTGCTTTGGTCAACATGAGTTCAAAGAAGCCTAGATCAGAGCCTAATAAGGGTAAACCTGGTTTACGAGAATCAGGGGGACATTCTTCGCGACCCAAAGCCAAGACACTTGCCAGTAAAAGCCCTAGCGAACAAGGGAAGAAAGCAGGAATCTCTCCTAAAACACCTGGAACATCGTTTAAGGAAGGTCTCCCAAGGGGAGCTTGGGGTCCGAACGGCAAGCCAATTCATCAAAGCGTACTAGTATCGCCACGTGGGCAAGCAACACCAGAGGTGAAAACTACTTGTGAAAAAAGGACCACAGGCAAAGCTCGCGTTGTTGACGCTTCTGATCATTGCAGTGGCTTTGCACGAAGCAAGACAGTAGATAGTGTGGCATCGAGACGTTCATCTGCCGAATTCCAAAGAAATTGTATTGACCAAGAATCTAGATTTGACAAAAGAGCAAATCCTCGAAAGAACAAATCTCCAGAAAGGTATACATTTATACTTTCACCGGGTACAAAAATTATTGTTTTTGTTTTTTTTTGTAATCGGATAAATAAATAAATAAATATATATATATATATATATATATATATATATATATATATATATATATATATATATATATATATATATATATATTGTATATTCTCTATTACATGCGTGTTCAATTGCAAAATTACATGTTTATTCTAGTGTTTCATTTAGGGCGGGGATTTCCAACAAGGGGGGAACTTCCCCCAAAGTGATAATTTTGGATATTCATGAAGGTAATATGAGCTTGCCAAAAATGGAGGAATCCCCCGCCAAATGAAATCTTTCACAATTTAGCACGTGTTCAATGTGCATGAATTGTGTCAATGTCAATACAAAACCTAACCTTGATCAAAATCCTAATTACAAGACCAGCTTAATCCTAACCCAAACAGTGAAATAAAAGTAGTGTGCTGCACTGCTGCGTAGGCAGTATTGAAATACAAATCGAAATATAGTAAGGTTTGAGTAGTGGCGAAATTATTGAACGTAGTTTCTAACGTTTCGAGCGAAGGCCCTTCTACCCTACCCTGGTCCCAGAGGTCCTACGCCGCCCGCTCCCCCCCGAAATGCTGAAAGCGGCGAGAGAACCTCTGGTCGAAGCACAGGAGCCCATCTTGGCAGAGCGTGGGTACCCTGTGGCACACTCGATCGTGGTGTGTTTAGGAAAATAATATTTTCTCTCCCTCCCCCCCTTTCCCCCCGTTTTTCCCTCGCTTCCGGTAACCGTTTTCCGTATTTTTTTAAATCCCCTGCCACAGTCCCCCGCGCGTCTTTCGAGTCCGCCACTGGTACCCAAGTGCTGCCAAGATGGGCTCCCTGTTGTCGAAGACGCTACTAATCTCACTTTGATGTTGCAGTAATCTAATTAAATGGACCGGGGGGGTGTTAAAACTTTTTGCACCACTAACAGAAATTTTTGTTTATTAGGAGAAATAAACTATTAAAGTCTAGAAATTTGGCCGTTTTACCAGTCGAGCAAGGAAAAAAACCCAACAGCCCACGAGATAAGACAATTTATTAGTTGCGCTGAATGACTCGCCCGACCGCTTCAGTGATCAAATTATTTATTCGTTTGATCGTTTCAAAATCACTTGCAAGCTCACAATAACAAGAAATTCTTATCCATAGGGCAGAATTTTTTCCCCATGGCGCTTTAGCTTCTATACCGCTGCTATTCAGAAAAATTGCGAAAACGAAACCGAATTTTATGTGTACAACTACAACGCAAAAATGTCACCCGTTCACAAAGAAATAATATGCATTATTCTAGATTTGTGTTTGGGGGCTTTGGGAGGTAAATATATAACCAGACGCTTTGAACTTTTTCATGTAATGAGACGAGAGAAAATACGCCGCAGCCAAATCATACAGGGAAAGTAAAAGAAATTGACACAAATAAAACGCCATTATCAGTTGTTTACGTTGTTTGCTTTTGAATCAATGCGTGTGAATAATTTGCTTGTGACGTACGCGCCAAATATTCTTTAATTTTTCCGTGCAAGTTTTTTCAAATCAGTGTTAGTTCACGTTATCTTCTTTAGAGTGTTCATAAACAACGGATTTTTATTCTTTAGCATGCATGAGATGACTGGATGAGGTCAAAATAGGAGTTAAAAAAAATAAACAGCTATCAATTCGTTGGTGGTTAATACAAATGCATGGCGCCTTGCTTTTGGCATTACGACGCCGTCATTATATTCGTAATAAAATTAGCGATAGGATTTATAAATTACAATCACAGAATGATATAACAAGTTGATTTATGCAACAACTGTATTCAAATTTAAAAAAACCCGTCATACTTGGATGTCACGGCGATAACCCACTAGGGAATATTGAAAAAGCTTGCTGAACGACGTTCTTGGTATATATATAAACTATAGTTCGGCATGACAACGTAGAAATATTTCTTGAGTAAGAGAAATAATAGTTTAGTCTACGCACTGAAATAATATTTATACCTCTCACGCACTGCAAACTCGGTGTACCAAGGTACGACCCGGAAATGTGCACCAGCAACGGTATTCGTTAGTTCTTGTTCTTTACGGCTTTGTTTTGCAATTTTGCTCCGGAGATTTTAACATAACGATGCTACAAACGCCTTACAAGATGCAGTATATTTCTTCACGCCTCCACCTTTGACTTGTAGTTGTAATTATTTTTTTTAATCGAAACCCCCCTAACAGTTCTCTTAGCCAATCAGAAAATGGGGTCAAGATCTGACCCTAGCGACTTCATTGGCTCGGAGCGATCAAAGAAACGGCCAGTTCGACCAGAGGTTCTCTCGCCGCTTTCAGCATTTCGGGGGCGAGCGGGCGGCGTAGGACCTCTGGGACCAGGGTACTTCTACCCTGCAAGTCAGAACAACCAACAAACTCGATGTTTCTTTTTGAGCATGCGTGAACGGTTGCCAAGATACTATTTTGGGCCCCTTACGCGTGTTCGTAAACTAGAACTTGTTTGACCAGTTTAAAACCTGACTGACTCGCCCCAAACACAGAATAAGGATCAACCAGAAGTCCAACTCGCGGAAAAAAGTGTTCCATTATTTTTATGCGCATGCGCCAGTCCGCCATTTTGAAAGTAAGTGCAACCGGGAAATTATCCCCCTCGTCCTTACGACCCTCGGGCTCCTGTAGTTAATTACCCTTGGCCTTCTTGTGACCTTTTATTTAACTTTATATTGTTATCTATACATATATAAATAATATTTATTAAGTAATAAGTAATTTACTTTAGAAAACATTTCGTTGGAGATGAAATTCTTTGACCACGAGGTTATTAAACCTTCAGTACGCGGATACTACGGGTAATAGTCCGTGGCAAAAAAGTCCTGTACTCACGAAGCTGAGTTTTACATTTCTGGATGATACCGACACACTTGTTTATAGAGAAAGATGGCTAAAAATTTCGGAACTACGCATTGTTGAAACACATCGAGTACGTATGTTGAGTAGAAATTTTATAAGCTTTCATTCGGTATATAGTTCAAATCATAGTGTTACCTGTAACTTTTTAAAATGTTCAAAATGTTCTGACCATTGACCATAAAAGTTTTAATATTTTTTCATATATTCAAAAGGTATGATCACTAATTTGCACCAAAAACGTTTTCAACTTCAACTAGAAATCTGCAAACGTTTCCACTCCTTTCGTATTTGAATTAGCTTCTGTTCAAGAAATATCTTAGCTTCATGCCAGAAGTCTTTCTGAGGTTATAGCAAACACCAAAACAACAAAAGGCAAAACAAAGTTAAGAAATTCATCCATTTCAGACGGTCCACGTCAAAATAATAATGTTTTTTTCATATTTTAAAATACTTCCCAGCAAGAAAATTAAAAGTTCTGACATGAATAGCACTTGACAGTACCCTTTGTTTAATATCTTGTTCAGGGCTGTGCGTTTAGTATTTAAAAACAAAATACAAAATTCTATAACACTTGTGAGGAGTCCATTTCCCATTATACAATTCTTATTTTACGAACAATGGTGAGAACATTTTGAACATTTTAAAAAGTTACAGGTAACACTAAAACTTGAATTATATACCAAATGAAAGCTTATAAAATTTATAACAACATACGTACCCGATGTATTTCAACAATGCGTAGTTCCGAAATTGTTAGCAATTGTTTTCTATAAACAAATGTGTCGGCAAAATCGAGAAATGTAAAACCCGCTTCATGAGTGCAGGACTTTTTTGCCACGGACTTTTACCCGTAGTATCCGCTCACTGAAGTTTTAATAAGGTCGTGGTCAAAGAATTCTATCTTCAAAGAATCGTTTTCTAAAGTAAATTATTTATTTACTTAACTAAATATTATTTATATATATAGATAACAATATAAAGTTAATTAAAAGATCACAAGAAGGCCAAGAGTAATTGACTACAGGAGCCCGAGGGTCGTAAGGACGAGGGGGATAATTTCCCGGTTGCACTTACTTTCAAAATGGCGCCGGGATCGCGAGGCCGACATTTCCCGAGGACGCTTACATCAAAGGTGCCGACCATAGAAATAATAGACCTAGAATGCGTGCTTTGTCACGTGACAGGGGTCCAAATTAAATTTTTTTTTGCCATTATAGATCCGCCATTTTGAATTTTGCAAAGGGGTGGGATAAATATACAACAATGATCGCTTCTCAAAATAAAGAATTGGAGGACGTTTCATAGGGATAAATTAGATACATGCATGACAACAAATCAGCCACATACACATTAGCATAAAATAAAACAATTTGCAAGACACTTGCTTTATTAAACGTGCTAAAAACTATAAGTTCAAAATTATATTTCGATCAATTCACCACAATTATAAAAAGCAACAAAAAGTGCTAAACTTGAAACTCAGAAATTGTCTGCATCAAAGCCCGTTTAAAATAAAATAAAATAATCAAATACGTAATGGAAACTAGGAGAAAATCTTTAAAAAAACACGGATTTAATATGTCAATATAAATAAATGTCGAAAAGACTGATGTATAAAAAGTATGACAGGTGCATAAACATATTTTATATTTCAAAAATCACAAGCTAGAAATCCTTATTAGATTGGATAAAAAAGAGAAAAAAACCCCACTTACTGTCTCCTGGATTAATCCTCAACATTCAGTATAAATCACATACAGATTGGCAAGTGGGAATCATTCAAATATAATGTAAAACAGTAAAAACACTAAAACCATTCGTATTAAAAGGCCGCTATCGTGGCTGCATGTCTACATCCAGAGTTTAATCTTCGAAATGTTTTGGCGAAGGATATTGCACTTCATCTTTATAAAATTCACCAATCCAGCAAGTTTTCCGGTACAAAATAAAACAAAGAAATTCAGTGCTAAAATACATCCATCACTCCACAACATCACCAACCGCAGCCGTGTTAAAAACTGTCAAAAAGTCCTGGGGCGAGTTCCTTTTGCCCTTATAAATCCGCCATTTTGTGGCGACAATTTTTTGACTGACGAGAGATAGGAACACGCATTCTAGGTATAATATTTCTATGGTGCCGACAGAGAGTTGGACTTCTGGTTGATCCTTATTCTGTGCCCCAAACTTGGGGCGAAGATCGAGTTTGTTGGCAGAGCCCACTACTTTCCCCCGAAGCTTGCGTAGGTCGGAAAGGGGCTCTGACTCGTAAGGCCCTCCGTCAGAGAGAAACGAAACGTTAGAAACTACGTTTAATAATTTCGGCAGTACTCAAACCTTACTATGATTTGTTAATCCTAACTCTAAACCTAAAACTAAAATTATTATTGCAAGCATTTACCTCAATATAGCGCCATGTCCTGATGACGACATATTGAACGAGCAACCGTAAAATAGCAAAACTACACTTTTGAAATAGTTTCGGTAATGTTTGCCTTTGGCCGGTTTCGAGACATTGAAAAGTGTAAAAAAGACACTTCAGGCCATTTTGAGTCGAAAATATTTTTTCCGAACTAGTTAAAGGTGCCGTCAAGTCCATTCTGCTCATGTACGAAACTAAATGTTTACATCTTTATTTACAAAAAATATATACTATACTGATACTGTATTCAAGATTGTAATCTTTTCTTGTTTCCTCTTCATTACTTGTACCCCAAAAAACAACATTTTCAGAAGAAATAGAAGAAATCCCAAGAGATCGATATCTTCGCCGAATCGCGTCGTTTTCTGCCATGTTGCTCCGAACGGTTTTCACTGAGCTGAGTATTAATTTCATGTAATTATCTATGAATGTCATGTCTGAGGGCCAAGATGCATGGCGAATCATGTGCAGAACAAACTTGACAGCCCCTTTGAATACACCGTATTCGTAAAGATGGCTTCAATTTATATTCTTTATGTGGATTTAAATTAGCACTTTCGAACCTCGTTCTTGTGCTTAGTATTGGAAAGAAGTTTTACTCAGGAACGAGGCTGGAAAGACTGCATATAAAAGAATATAAATTGGCACCCATCTTTATGAATACGTTGTATAATGTACTATTACAGCTATATATCTTCTAAACTTGGGGAAAGTGGAGATACATCAGATGCCAGTTCATCGAGCTACATGATGCCGGTTCATCGAGATACATGATGCCGGTTCCGATAAAGGTCAGTGGGCTTGGAACCTGTGATCTAGTGATAGATGTTTATATAGTCTGCGTACCGTAGTCAATTGGCCATTTGTCAAAATAGGTACTTGGGATCGTTTGGAGGGACAGTTTTATTGTACTTACGCTATAACTTGGGATCATTTGGAGCCGTCACCAGTCTTCAACTCTTTTGGGAGATGGCCAATAAAGGCGTGGCCTGTGCACAGCCTGAAATACCCCTGTATTAGTAATACAGGGGTATTTCAGGCTGTGCGCAGGCTAATAAAGGCGATACGGGACAAGAAAGCACTCTTGAACAATGCACAGGAGACCCTCACTTCCGCGAATATCACATTACATGACAAATTATTTGCCATGGCGAAATTTTTCACACACGAGATTACACGAGACCGTGTCAATCCCATGCATACTTGATATGCATGCATCGAGGGAAAATCACTCCGCTTCGGAACGGTGATATGAAAAGCATCCGTTTCGATACGTTGCCATGTACAGGTTCAATCCAATACGTTTCATTTTAAACTTCCGTTCCCAGCTTATTTTAATTAATAAAAAAAATATTCCAAAAAGACATTTTCCATTTTCTGCGGTTTTAATTTACGTTCAATCTCGGCCAGAACCTGCATGTAATCCTCATTTGTGCTCTCGGGGAACGAGATTGAGTTACGTTCTTTTTTTCCTTTTCTATAGAAACGGGATACAACATAATGGTGATGAAAGTTCTAGAAATGCCAACAACTTCCTTTACAAAGTATTTAAAGAGAAAGTTCAATTAAAACAAAGTGATATAGTGGAAAACAAACACATCGCCAGTAAGGTTAAGGGTTTTCTTGGTGATGTGACAAAACTCGATCCCAATTTTCCATTGTGTACAACGGACAAAAGCTTTTTTCCAACAGGTATGTTGTAAGATTATCATTATGACTTTGAATATTCAGAGTTCTGATTGATTGGTCAACGCACGGGCCGTAAAAAATGCACATCTGTAACACAGTCCGTTATTTTCCGTTTCTGCTCCCGCGTATAGTAAACCGCTGTCCCGGATGTTAATTTATAGCTGTTGGGAATTTCTAAGGTTTTCACTTCACACTGACTTTGATACAATAAGCCAGTATCAAGAAACTTCAAATGACCATACAATAAACGATTTATTGACCTCGTTTACTTGCATGGTCTGTTCCGTTTGTACCTTGGTCTGATATTTTCCCGTACAGACCTCATTCTCTGTTAAAATCTCTTAATCTTTCCTTTTGCAAGGACATATACTTTTGAGCTCTTTGCTTAGCCTTAGGTGATATACATGAGCCCTAGAAATATGATGGATTTTGTGCGTTTTATATGAACATTTGAAAGTCGTAAATCATATGTGATTCATGAACTTTTAGAAAACATGTAATTCGAGCTTGGTAAAGAGGTTGGTAAAAAAGTTTCTCAAACTCATTAATAATTCATAAGAAAAACACAATGCAAATCAGTTACCGCGAGATGGAGTTTGTAAATTGGTAATAAACTCCCATAAATTAAAACAATTGTTACCTCAAATTTCTCTTTAAATACTGATTCGTTTGAGAAGCTATATACCATACATGCATTCGAAAGCCGTTTATCATCTGATGTAAAAACACCTTTTTCAAATCAGATAATAAATGGCTTTTCGTGTATGATATATTACGTAAACACTTGCACAAAGAGACAAATAATATATAATTTGCTCTATTAAATAGTGCCAAGCACTCTACCACGTTTATACCATACATAAGCTTACATATACTGCGTTAAGATTGTAAATATGCGCACCGTAGATATATAATATATAGAATAAATTAATTAGGGTTAACCTACATGCAAACTGATAATTATCATCTCTCACCGTGCCATTTTTAGGTAGTTACTACGAAAAAGTAAAAGTCAGTCGACCGAATGAGTTTGACATAATGGTTTCATTGGACGTTGATCCTGCCGCTATTCAACTCGAATACGAGAGAAACCAAAGAATGGAAGGCTACGTAAAGTTAAAAATGTTCAGGGATACCGCTTTGGCAGCATTCATGACTGATGATCACAACTACCTTTCTCCAATAAAAATCAGAAAACGTTTTCTACAACTCCTTAAGCAAGTCACGAGAGCCCATGCAGACGTGAAGGTGGAGGAACATGG
The DNA here is from genome assembly GCA_964035015.1 of Corallium rubrum. NCBI lineage: Eukaryota > Metazoa > Cnidaria > Anthozoa > Scleralcyonacea > Coralliidae > Corallium > Corallium rubrum. The sequence continues at coordinate 10,579,492 of OZ035997.1, forward strand.
CCCAGCGGTGCAACTGACATTCAGGGAAAGCCGCAGCATCATTGCCGAAGTGGATATCGTTCTTTGTATTGCTTTCCCGGACGGATGGCCCCAACATGCCATTGTAGAACGAAAAGGTTTGTCGTCGCAAGTTCTTGAAAAAATTAAAAGCAAAGGTTTTCACGTTGTGCCGAAAACATTTCAAAGTGGAAGTACACTGAATGTAAACGAAGCAGTGCACTGGAGGGTGTCGTATTCGCTGTCTGAGAAAGAACTTCTCCTTCACGAAATAAAAATTGAGCAAAAAGAAGTTTTAAAATTCGTAAAGTTTCTACGAGAAATTCGTGAAAAAGAGCTACCTGGGCTGCACTCGTTTCATTTAAAGAATGTTTTCTTGCAGCAAGTTCTTGTCGAGAAAAAAAATTCGAAATGGGACAAAAATCATTTCTTAGAACGTGTGGTCGATATTTTATGTGAAGTGCTAAAATCTTTCAAACGAGAAAATTTAAGCCATTTTTTCAACAACCGATGTAACTTGTTACGCAATGTGTCCAATGAAGACAAGGAAAGATGCATCTCCACCATAGAACGGATGCTAAAAACACTCCAATCTAATGACACACAAAAAATTAATTCAATGACATGACACAATTAACATAATACACTTCTCTATACATGTAATAATTGAAAGCATGCATGGTAGGTAGATACAGGTAGGTAGGTAATACTTTATTTAATAATGATTAGAAAAACGCTAGCCCCAACAACTCTATGTTGATTTCCATGCATGAGGGGCATGTTTACATACACAATAAAATAAAAACTATAATATTATATGCAGTATACCTTAAGCTAAATACAATTCAGTAGAATATATACAAGATACAGTGATAGAATATGCAGGTAATGAAATTATATGTAAAAATAAAAAAAAAAGAAAATGACATAATCATGGTGTAATGATGTGACTCGGACAACATGCACTGCACGCTCTAGTTGTCGTCTTTCATTAGTCCTATCTTATTTATATACAAAGAGTAAGACTTCTTTTAAAGAACTCCTTCTTTGACTTGAGATAAGTGTTAGATCAGTTTCTTTATTACGAAGACTATAAGTAAGGTTGGTCAACGCTTCTTCTAGTGAAAGAGTTCCTATAAGGGCGGGCGCAGTGTGGTCATTAAGGGCCTGTTTATATGGAGCCGAGTTACCCGGCTAGGCGAGTTACCCGGAAAGCCGAGTTGAAAAAAGATGAGTGTTTATATGAGACGAGATACTCGGCAAAGCCGCCCACGCATTATAATGGTTTCACATTCCATGAGTAATTTCTGATTGTCGTAATAAGTGGCGCGTGCGCTGTTGTAATAAATTCAACTCGGCTAGCCGAATTACCCGGCAAGAGAGTGTTTATATGGGAATATTTTCATCCCGGCATGCCGAGATCTCGGCTGTTTTGCCGGGATCTTGGCTGGCCGAGTTACCCGCCTGTCTCATATAAACACTCTGCTGGGATAGCATTGAATTTCTATACATGGCGGGTAAATCGGTTTGCCGAGTAACTCGGCTAGCCGGGTAACTCGGCTCCATATAAACAGGCCCTAAGTAAGGGAGCTTAAGCAAATACAACGCGAACGTCAAGGATAACGTTTTTAATACAATCGAATTTTCATCTTACAACAAAGAAAATGAATAATTTTTAGTCCCAAGAGTAATCGTAACGCCGTCCCCGTTCTACATACAACGTTATTCAGATCATTCAGTCACGTCTTCAGGACGACGTCAACTCGTGAAACGGTAAAACATGTTAGTTGAGTTTGACTTTAAACTATGCGAACAAATCCTTTTAAAACTCTAAAGCTTTTGGATGTCAAAAAACATACTTTAAGTATTCAATACTAACGTAAATGATTTGTTTTTTCTGCTAGATGCTGAACTTTAGATTGCCGTCTTCGTCCTAGCTTGCTTAACCCTATTGACTTGGCATGCACGGGACCGTCTCACATCAAGTGTGTCCCATGAAAAGGGTGTCAAGAACATCGGCCGACCGAATCCCATAACTAGCTCTACTAGCTCTTGTAAGCAGGGCCTTTTTTAAGGATTTTCCCAGGGCGGGGAGCATTTCCTAAAAGGGACCTTCGTGGCCAAAATTTTTTGTTTACTGTTTCTGAGGCAGGCTTTTTCGTTTAATATATATATATATATATATATATATATATATATATATATATATATATATATATATATATATAGTATATATATATAAAGCATGAAGTATAGTTACCTTAAAGTCTTCGCTACCAGAGGTTTCACCCTAGACGGGATCATCAGGCGACTCTGATCCCGTCTAGGGTGAAACCTCTGACTTTAAGGTAACTATACTTCATGCTTTATATTTTTCTCTATCTATATGGTATTGAGCAGTCTAACATTTCGTGAACCAAAACTCACTATATATATATATATATATATATATATATATATATATATATATATATATATATATATATATATTTTCGCCTACCTCAAAAGTCTGCAACAGGCTGTTTCATCTAAAAAAGAATCTTCAGGCAGATCTGAAGATTCTTTTTTAGAATCTTCAGATCTCTAGAATCTTTAGATGAAACAGCCTGTTGCAGACTTTTGAGGTAAGCGAAAACCTATATTTGCTCTAACTATATGTTATCGAGCACTCTTTGCGTTTCGTAGACCCAAACCCACACGTATATATATATATATATATATATATATATATATATATATATATATATATATATATATATATATATATAATAATGGGAAAAACATTTTAAAAACCCTTAAATTAATGCCTTAAACGCGTACCCTTTTTATCATTCCCAAGTCTTCGTTTGTGCGCGAAAGGCATGCTTATTGTATGTAAATCAGCCTGCCAGACTTACCAGTGAACTCTATATATACCTGGAAGGCTGACTCCATGCAATCCCAGGACTAAAAAGTGGCACGCATCGTGTGTTGTTATTTCAAACGTCAACTGATACCCTTATGGCAGCATAGTCAATCGAGATATGGTCTGGAAACTTAGCTAAAGTCTTTGGTCTATCTTTTTGTTCGCCTTTATGCATTTTTGTGCACGGTGTACGGTCATTGAACACATTGTGTTTTAGTATAATGAACGAATTGTCCAATAGCAACGTTTCAGTTCAATCACTCAACCGTGCTATTTAAATATTAATAAACCTAAAACAAAGGATGTGCACGGTGTAAGGTACGGTTCAACATAAAATCACAGCTCATTATAGGCGCTTTGAAGTTTGCCGAGTTTCCAGACCATGATATCTCGATTGACTATGATGGCAGTTATTGTAATTTTTCTTTTGCCTCAAAGACTCGGCTGTATGTTTATAAAAGGTCTGTAGATTTTTAGTGATGTTTTAACCTGTTGATTTTGCATGGGTGAATATTTTTAAAATACGTACACATTTAACCTAATATTTCCAACGGTTACTTGTCTTGTTGTCAAGTAAACTGATTCACGGGTTTCTAGGGGTCATGATCAAGTGTCAAGGTCTTTTTTCTACAGTGTATCGACTATACTATCTTTGACTTTTCACTGAATAATATCAATATTTATTTTTAGATATAAATGTATTGTGAAACGCTGTGGGTTTAGGCTGAATTAATTTGAGTCTGCACTAATAATACAAATTTAAAACGAAAATAGAAGCCTGTCTATCAGTGGCGTAGCCAAGGGCGTGCCAGGCCGGGCTCAAGCCCTGGAGAAATGTATTGCTGTTCTTTTGTTCCGAGACTTATATTTGCTTGGTTGAAAACTTGAAGTGAAATTTCGGAACCAGGCGAAAATTTTGGTAAGTCAATAGCGTTTGTCTTTTGTGTACTTTCCCTTGATAAGCGTCGAAATTATTCAGCGAAACTCAAGCGATGTAACAAAACACTTAATGTCTGCTCCCTCGGGAAACAGTTAGTTTTGTTTTCCCTCGAGTCTCGATGTTTCCCAACTGTCGCACTCTGACAGCAATTTTGAGCACAATTTTAAAAGTCTTAAAACATGTTTTTAATGGCGCCTTGTGTCCCAAAGTATGATGCACATTGCTACGTTACGTATAGGCATCATTCTTGTTTCTGAAACCTATATATCTATAATTCTTTATGTAATTTTATACTGCATGTCTAACAGCCTTGGTTCGCGTCATTTGATACGCAACATAGCCACAGGCTAATGAGCTAATATTCATTTGCGCTTTGTTAGTATAATTAAAATCAAATATCTCCGTCGACGATTTACCCCCTTACATCTGCTATCACGCTACTGTGTGGTTCTCATTACATACTCTAAAACGTATAAATTACGACTGTTTACCGAGTTCAAATGAGCACACAGATTTTACACAAATACAGGGAAAACCCTAACTTGCATGCCCGCAGCCAGACGTATTTTGAGATTGAAACCAAAACCCTGAATAAATTTAACAATTACAGGAATCTTTTATATCGTAGAACGACCATAAACACGGGAATAATGAATCGTGTTGTCAGATATTTCACGTATCTCAAGCTTCCTTTCGAAAGCGCAACAAAATAGCTGTCAGCTTGTAATTTCGATAAACCTTTATAGGCTGATAAATTCATAAACATTTTCGCGCTCCGAGACCAGTTATGACCTCAAGAATTGAAAGCAATACAGCACTATTGCGTCAGACAGCTTCATAAACGCCAATCATAATGAATATATGAAAACATTTTAAATTAAACTTGCCTTGGACTTTTTGAGCGATAGAATCCCCTTCACGGCTTCACGTGTTGAGGTATTTATATTAGGTAAAGCAGTCTTGAGAAAATATTCTTCTTTAGTTACTGAGAACTCGACAAACCATGACGCCTTTCAGATGAAATCGATGCATATATTTGTCGCAATAACACCTTGTTGTTGCTTTTTAAAGCTGATCGTGCGCGATCAAATATGCTTGTAGAAACCATGATCGAGACAAACAGATCGCACACTTGGTCCAATCAGATTGCTCAATTTGAGGTAAATCCAGTGGGTAAATCAGGCAAGATTTGGAGCAAGCGTCAAAAAAGTCAAAATGGCTGCCAGATACGGCAAACCAATCAGTGGTCAGAATTTATCTTGTTTTGACCAATCAGAGTGGCTAAAACGGGGTAAATAAGTCAAAATGGCTGCCAAATTCGGCAAACCTAATCAGTGCCACCAGGAGGTATAAAATGTCCGCGCGCCTGCGGCAAATGGTCCTGGTGACGAATTAGATTTTTCGCGATTGTTCTCCCTGCTATTACGTCGTTTTTAACCGGACTTTTTTTTTTGCAATCGCTATTTTTTTACCTTAGTCGTCTGACTTATTTGACTAACGCTAGATCCGCCCCTGGCCATGGCCGCTTCGTATTAGGGGCGTTGCCATTAGGGAGAGGGGCGCCGTCAGGGTGTGGGGCATGGAGCGTCGAAGGCGCGCCCCATTCCCGTTGTATAATATTATATTTGATATGTAGTGCAATTCCTATTTAAAAACCCGATTTTGGACTATAGTCGTTGTACATTTTAATCAGTATGGTACAGCTAATGGTATATTACGATAAATAATATTTTAGCACGCTTGAACGATATGTCCTCATGATGTATGCCTTGCATGTTATGGTATATTCCTATATAAAAAAGTATATTTGAGTATTTTGTTTGGTATTTTATATCCTTCAAAACTCTTTCAAACCCCCCTCAAAATGCAGGAAATGCTAATTCAGAGACTCTAAAATTCTAAATTTTACGGGGGAGCATGCCCCCGGACCCCCCTAGAAGTTGGTCGCGCGTATGTGCCATTGGCACAATATACACTTGTTGACTGGCGCCGAGGGAAACATCGACCGTAAAACTCGATGTTTCCCCAGGCAAAAGTCAACAAGCGTTTTGTTATATACCAAAGACTTTTAAAATACAAAATACCAAGTTGACTCGAAACTTGCAAAAGGCAAAAAGACTTACCAAAACACTTTGACTTTGTCTTCGTAAATAATTTCAATTCAACTAAACAAATACACCTGACTCAACAAGTACAAAGAACGGCTTTAAATTTATATTCTTTCCTTTGGAAAATGGACTATTTCATAGCAAACAAGCTCGAAACAGCTCTTGTTTTCAAAATGTTCCGAAAAGTCCAAAGTTCTTGATCTGATCATGATCTGATGCAATAATCATTGTGTATTCACGTGAACAACGCATGATTAAGCTGACGTCAGAGGGAAACATTGCACTGTTTCCTTCTTCGTTGTTGACGTCAGAGGGAAAACTGTTTCCCTCTGACGTCAACAACGAAGAATGTTTCCCTCGGCAGAAAGAAACATTGAGTTCGTTGAACAACACGTGACCATGATTTGACCAATAGGATTTCATCTTTGGCAAACGAAAGTCTTTGGCACATAACAATGACACATAGGGCCAGTCCGACTGAATGTTTCCCTCGACTTCGTCTCGGGAAATAGCAAGACACGCAGGGCCACGCGTGTAAAATGACTCCACGCAGGTCGATCCCGGGATCGCGGGGGAAAAGATGGCCGCCGTTTAGATCGTTGCAAGTGCCAAGTGGCAAGTTCCAAGTGTCGAGAACTTCTTCCAAGTGAAAACTTTCAGCACAGCACAGCACAGCACAGCACAGAGGATACGATGAGTTGGAGTTTTTTTAATAAGAGGAAGCCAACTTTGAAATTAACTGTAGACCGAGAGTTTGAACGAGAGGTTGCGAAATGCGGTCAGCTGGAAGTCAACACCAAGAAATTGTACAAGGACATGAAACGATGCAATGAATCTCTGGTGGAATTATCAAAAATTGAGTCGAAAATAGCGCAAGATATTTCTAGTACGCCTTTACATCAACAAAGAGAAAGGCCAAATCAAGCTGAGAAACTGGCTAAAACGTTGAGAAGTCTTGAACCCTACCGTCTCGAGATGACAACAAACGTTGTTAAGACTTTTATTGAGCCAATGAAGAAATTCAGTAGTGTCTTTCCTAATGTAAACAATGGCGTGAAAAAAAGAGAGCAATGTCTGCAAGAGTATGGCCGTTTAAAAGGAAAAGTAGAGAAGTACAAAGAGCGGGAAAGCAACCCCCCAAATTTAAGTAAACTGGAACAGTACGAAGAAGAACTTGAGTCAGCGAAAGCTGAGTATGAGGCTCATAATGTTGTCATTTTAGAAGAACTACCAAGCCTATGGGATGGTAGGATTACATATTTCGAACCTTGCTTTGAAGCTTTACAAAAATCTCAAGTTGACTATTACAGTAAATGCTGCCAAGCTTATGGAGATTTGGTAGAGTCTACTGGAGATTCTAGTGATGTAACTGATGAGATGGCAGATGTACATGTTCACTCTGATGTACATGCAATGCTAGTGGAGTTCAGGACATTGTCTATTGTGGGAAATATGTAAAAGTTTCCCATTAAGTTAATGCGTGTAATGTATGAGTCTATTCCAACTGTGATCATCTGCCACACACCCCTCTCCCCACTGGACCCCGTGTACAGTAGTAGACAAGGGATTAGCTTCAATCTTTAATACTTATTAAGATATAGACAAACAAAATGATAAACAAAACAGTAATTCTAAAGACTGGAGTTCTTCCCCACAACTTGTGTATCCATCTCTCATCATGGGGCTGGGCATCGCAGCTTGTTTCCAATCCCTATTACACCCTGGGATTCAAGTCCAGTTGCACATAAGTGGCACTTTGCCAAGGAACATGCCCACCCCATCAGGCATTTGACCCTTGACAAGAAATTAGCCAGGCTGAAAGATTTCATCATCCCTTTCTTTCCACTTGAGACTGCACATCTTTTCTTGCATTTGTTCCATACAAAACAAATTTACTACCAGGCTCTCTTCATGAACTCTCGGAGAGCCCTAGAGTGCCGAGATGGTTTTTCCCCCACATAGACTAACATAGTAGAGAATTTGACTAAAATCTTTCCAAGAAAGTCATATTGGGGTGGGGGGATGATCAGTAGGAGTTGACTCATACATAATTTCTGTCTCAAATAAATATACAGCCATTGCACAGTTGACAGTTGCACAAAATAGCCATGATTCATTGTTCTTGAACATGCACTATGGTAAAGATTGTCTATCTAATATATCTTAAGCACCAGAATGTAAGCACCACAATCTGAAATACAGAGAAAATACTCTTAGTTTCTATTTTGTCAATGATTGACTCATTTTTGCCTGAGCCAGCCAAGAACAGCCCTTTTATTATTTTACTCTCTACTCCTCAAAGGGAGAACCAGATAGGCAGCAATGGGATCAACAGAAGAAATCAAATACCTGTACATCAAAAATTAATTATTTTTCATTTTAAAGAAAATGAAATTGTAGAAAGAACAAATAAATTCCCAATGCAGCCAGGTAAAGAATCAGACATAGTTTAACACAATGGCTTAAATGTTGTTTAGGGTTAAATATTGATTTTTAAGTCGTATTTTTCAGTCTTAGTTTAACGTATGAATTTTTCTTGAACGTTTAACAGCAATAAACATCACAATTGCCCGAAATTCCCAGCACAATGTGCCCGAATTTTCCTTTTTCAAATATGAAATAATTGCCGCCTATGACTAGCCCAAGGCATTCAATTGTTGATTGACATAATCAGCATTATTGCAACTTTTCTACTAAAATATTTTTAGAACTTCTTTAAACAATGATTATTGTAAGCAATGGTTGGACAGCGTTTTTGCAATTGACCCTAAGATTTTGCAAAATTGTCAGTGATCTTGGGACTATTAAATCTTGACTTTGTTATTGCTAATTTGGAAAGTTTTAACTATTACAACGGATTCAGGTTGACCGTTTAACGGCAACATCTGTCGCGTTAGTTGCAACTGATTAATTTTACGACGTTTCCAGGCAAAATGTCAGATGTTGCTGCCTGCTGGGCGGGGCTTACAAGTTCTTAGTAAATTCACACGCAACGCGGATATTTTTTGACAGATCGTTGTAAGATCCAGCAACGTCTGACCTTTTTCCTGGAAACGTTTTAATTAATTGTTGCAACGAACGCGACAAATGTTGCCGTTAAACGGTCAACCTGAAGTGAATCCGTGTAAGTTAATTTTTAGGGTAGCCCAATCAGCTCAAAGGCTGCATGGTACCCATAGAGTTCTGTATGTAAAACTAAGTAATCTAAAATAATTATTACATAAAAACACAAATTAAAGATTGAAAGGCCAACACTATTTACAATATTGTATATAGAACTGTATATAGAACTCGTCCCCAGGGCCATTTGTGGGGGCTGGGCCAAGATGACGGCCAAAAACAAAATGGCGGGAACAAATGGCCCTGGCACCACCACTGATCTATTATATATCAGTGGGCACCACAGTGCCTGGCAACACCGCTGCCAAACGTTCTGCGCGTGCGCGACGTCCGAGCTCGACCTCAGAAAAAGAGTGGGAAAACACTGAAATATTTGGACTGGTCCAAGAGTCCGGCAAAAAAGTTAAAATTATAAGCATACTACCAAAACGTTTTAAGGTAGGTAATTTGTGCATGGCTTCTTTGTCAATATTGTAACATATTCTGAAATTGCCCCTTCGTAATTTTCTTTACCCTTTTTTTAAAACACAAATGAATTGTCGAGTCTTACTGACTCTTCAATGTCTGGTTGTTGTCCACGGCTAGTTCCCAGTTTACTCTCGCGAATCACGCATGCGCAAACGTTTGGCAGCGGTGTTGGCACCACTGATGACGTGACCACTACGTAAAATGGCTGCCACTGAAGTTTGTAGCTTTCGTAGATTGAAAAGAGTTATTTTAAGAAAATTTAAACGAATGTAAGGACACAAGAAGTACTTAATAAGGTTTAAGACGCTAATTTCTTGTATTTGTTTCTGTTACTGAGCTATAAAACTTTTAAGTTTCGTTGTTTTTCTTCAGTGCCGACAACGAAGAAAGTTCACGATAATATAAACTGAAAAACAAACTATAAAATCTACGAAGAATTCAATTCCAAGTCTTAAATTGTACCTTTTATAGTAATCTTAATGCCTTAAAGGGATACTCCACCCCTGAAACAAGTGCCGCTTATATGAAAGCCCTTTATGAGCCTACCTTGGAATAGTCATTCATTCGCCTCAATTCTTTTTCGTTACCGAGATATTAAACTTTGTTTCACTGATTTTGTCGTCCATTACCGCCGCCATGTTTGTTGAAACGGGGGGAATGCAGTTGCTCTTTTGAGTGCTGTGACGTACATGTGTGATAGAAAGCCAATTTCCTGTTTTATTCACTGTATTCAGTTTTCGTTTGGACAATTTTTGGTTTGAATAATTTTTCACGATGCCTCGTTGCATGGTTCTGGAATGTACTAACAACTCACGGAAGACTAAGGGAATCAGCTACCACCGAATCCAAAAAGAAAATCGTTTGCGACAAGCATGGATGGCAAGAATTCGCCGAGTAAATCCACGCAACATCGATAATTCGGTTGTTTGTTCGGCGCATTTCACGCCTGATTGCTTCGAGGAAAAAAACCCAGCTCTCGTAGTTGGCTACCAAAGTAGACCAAGGTTGAAACCAAACTCGGTTCCATCGATATTTCCCCGGAATGAGCCTGAAAAACCACGAACCCAAATGCGCTATGAACAAGCCAAGCAAGAGGTAAAGCGCTGGGTTGGTCTAATTTTGGTCTAATATCTTGTTAAATAAATTGTACAATGTATGTCAATAGAGTTGACATTTAATCAACCATATAAACGACATATTGTTGTACAGCCAAATATAAAAATGAAGCTTCAATACTACTTCATTCCAATAACATTTCTTTTCTGTGTACAATTCTATTCGCTGTGTCAGTAAAAAGGGGATGCCTGGGATGCTGAAGGGCAGCCCTTATATATATAGAATTGTACACAGAAAAGAAATGTTATTGAAATGAAGTAGTATTAAAGCTTCATTTTTATATTTGGCTGTACAACAGTATGTCGTTTATATGGTACAATTTATTTAACAAGATATTAGACCAAAATTAGACCAGACCAGCGCTTTACCTCTTGCTTGGCTTGTTCAGAGCGCATTTGGGTTCGTGGTTTTTCAGGCTCATTCCGGGGAAATATCGATGGAACCGAGTTTGGTTTCAACCTTGGTCTACTTTGGTAGCCAACTACGAGAGCTGGCTTTTTTTTCCTCGAAGCAATCAGGCGTGAAATGCGCCGAACAAACAACCGAATTATCGATGTTGCGTGGATTTACTCGGCGAATTCTTGCCATCCATGCTTGTCGCAAACGATTTTCTTTTGGGATTCGGTGGTAGCTGATTCCCTTAGTCTTCCGTGAGTTGTTAGTACATTCCAGAACCATGCAACGAGGCATCGTGAAAAATTATTCAAACCAAAAATTGTCCAAACGAAAACTGAATACAGTGAATAACCTTGCGAGAGAGTGTAATAGCGCTGGCCTTTCAACCTTGCGAGAGAGTGTAATAGCGCTGGCCTTTCAAAACAGGAAATTGGCTTTCTATCAAGCCTAGAACAGTTGCCAAATACAGTCTAACAGTTACACCACATGTACGTCACAGCACTCAAAAGAGCAACTGCATTCCCCCCGTTTCAACAAACATGGCGGCGGTAATGGACGACAAAATCAGTGAAACAAAGTTTAATATCTCGGTAACGAAAAAGAATTGAGGCGAATGAATGACTATTCCAAGGTAGGCTCATAAAGGGCTTTCATATAAGCGGCACTTGTTTCAGGGGTGGAGTATCCCTTTAACAATATATCGTTGTATACTTGCCATCTTTTGACTGTATTTGTTGTTAAACAGTGAAAACAAAACGAACCGGCATCTGTTGTTTGCTTTTTACGGCTTTTCCGACTCCCCTGCAGTGCTTCCACTCGGCTAAAGCAAAATTTCCTTTTTTTATCCTTCTTTTTAGCAAAATTTCCTTCCCAAAATCTGAAATTTCCTTCCCGTTTTCCCTCCAAAATCTCTTATAAATCCTTCTTCTAATGATTAAAATTTGGATCGTACACTTCACCACTTTGCTTTCGAGTGCACGCAAAGCTTGCAATGAGAAAACACGAATGTGGTCCGAACATTTGCGACGCTTTCCGATGTCCAGAAAGCGACTTATTTTTGTATCTGGGATGCAAAACAGCGATTTTCAGTTTTTAAATGTGAAATTCTACTCAACTAACAATTCGCAATTACATTCCCAAACTATATAACTAATAAAGATAAGCTTCAAGTTTACAAAAAATTTTGCAAACTCTTTTAGTCAAATATATTAGTCCTTTGGAAACTAGAATAATTCTCAGATAAAGGTTCGAAACATAATGTCATGGTCAATGCACGCTTTGTACCGGTTTGCAGTTGCAAGTGAGGTGGAACTGGAGCCCCATCATCAACCTCATCTTCTGATGAGGTTTGATTCTGGACTCGAGTCAATCATTCTTTGCATGAGTTATATGCCAAGGGTGCATTCCGTATTTGCTAACGCCGGATATCTCCGGCGTGGACTTGTCCTCGTGCTTGGGGTGCCAAAATTTGATATCTTGGCGTATTGGCGTACGCACTTGTTCAGTCTTCTTGGTGTGCAAACAAATGTGACCAGCACTTTGCTTCTTTTGGCGTATTATTTTCTTATTATTTTGCATATTATTACTTATTATTTTCAAATGTGCATGGCGTACCAAAAGGTGCGATAAAAAATAATTGGTAGTCTTGGCGTAAAGCTCTGAGTCTCGTCGGCAATCTCCGGCGTGAGAGGTAATGTTAATGCCGCTAGAAAATAGAAATTGCAAACATTGAGCCTGCGCTATTTGTGTAGCAGTCTTCCGCTTAAAACCCCATTTAATGCCACGCATCATATTACTGCTCGTGTTTTAAATTTATACACGTTTTTGAACCCGAAAGTAAAAAAGAAGCAGTTTCATCAACTTCTAATTATTGAAAAAGTTCGAATTTCAAAATTTCCTTCCATTTTCCTTCCATATGATCAAATTTCCTTCCAAATTTTATTTCCTTTTTTTTGCCCTTCCAAATGCCAAAATTTCCTTTTGGAAGGAAATTTCCTTCCAAGTGAAAGCACTGCTCCCCTGGCACAGAGTACTTAATATTTCTCCCCCGGATAATCTGACCGTGCTGACGTCAAGATTACTTATATGCTAGTCAACTTTGGGATTGGGAAAAAGTTCTAAGGCCGCAATGCGTCGTAAGATGGCGGCCTCGACCGCTCCCCCCTGCTCGCAGACTAGAAACAAACATGCACAAGTGAGTTTTTCAAATACTATCAAAATGGCACGAGTTATGAAAAAATGTTCAAGTCAACTTACTCAACTTTAATACTTACGACATATCTAACCTTACTATAATTCAATACATTAGGCGCCTTTCCGTACATTTGGTTGAATGGTTGTTTAAAAACGCTGCGGTTCTTTAACCACTATTAAAAAGGTTTACTCAAAGCACTAAGAATCTTCTAGTTTTCTTGCAGGCACTTTACTTGACAACATTAAAGAATAATTAGCTTCAAATTTGAAGGATATGTCCTTCACTACTCCAAATCCTGCCCACCATCTTTGTTTGTTGTGTGCAAGAAAAGCCTGGGTACGAGGTTGGAAAATATCATCCGTCAAAATCTGCTGTGGAACCAAATTTTATTGTTTTTGATTAGCTCATTATTTGCTCCAAAAATTTGCACTGTATTTCCTTTTTTCTGCACTATTTCTAAAAAATGGCACTGCTCTCAGGCAATCAAAATTTACGTTCTACGCGACTCTCGGGTTCTAGGGTTCGGTTTCCATTTTTTGCTGTTTTTCGGCTTCTTTTGACTGGCTTCTTCAAAGAATACATTCTTCGTTGACTGGTTGATACTTACATGACTAATCTTCAGTTCTCTTCATTCTTCAAGATATAAAATGCTTCTTTGGGTTCTCTTGTTATCACTGCATGCATACTTTGGATCCACACTGGTAATTATTTCGAAGGACTTTTCATGTAAGTGACCATCTCCTGTAACTCTAAGCGACCACCTAATTCTGTAACCAACCATCTCCTATAAGCGATCATCTCTTGTAAGCGACTCTCTTGTAAGCGACTATCTCCTGTAAGCGACCATCTCACGTAACCATCTCCTGTAAGCGACTATCTCTTGTAAGCAACCATCTCTTGTAAGCGATCATGTCCTATATATAAGCAACCCTCCTGCAAGTGACCATCTCATGTAACCAACCATCTCCTGTAAGCAACCATCTCACGTAACCATCTCACGTAAGCAACCATCTCTTGCAAACGACCATCTCCTGTAAGCGACTATATCTAGCGACCATCGTGATCACGTAAGCGACCATCTCCTGTAAGCAACTATCTCCTGTAAGCAACCATCTCCTGTAACGACCATCTCATGTAAGCATGCAACCATCTCTTGTAAAGCGACCATCTCTTGCATAAGTGACCATCTCACCTAAGCGACCATCTCGTGCATAAGTGACCATCTCACGTAAGCGACCATCTCTTGTAAGCGTACATCTCATGTAAGCAACCATCTCTTGCATATAAGTGACCATCTTAGGTAAGCGACCATCTCTTGTAAGCGACTATCATATCGCCTGTAAGCGACCATCTCCTGCATGTAAGCGACTATTTCTTGTAAGCGACCATCTTATGTAAGCGACCATCTCTGTAAGCGACTATCGCCTGTAAGCAACCATCTCTTGTAAACAACCACTTCCTATAAGCATGCAACCATCTGCTGTAAGCAGCCATCTTTTGTAAGCGATCACCCCTGTGAGCAACCGTCTCTTGTAAGCGTAGTAGCGTACATCTCATGTAAACGATTACTTCCTGTAAGCGACCATCACTTACTTGCAAGCGACCCCTCTTGTAAACAACCACCTTCGGCCTGGGGGCGATCATCTCCTGTAAGCGACAACCTTTTGCAAGCAATCATCTCAACTTGTTCCTGAACTATGCAACGGCAAGAGAAGTGAACAACATGCGTTCTATACATGAATTTTTGGTTCTCCTGAATTCTGGGTCTTTTCTAAGTTAAAAAAACAGCATTAGCTGTCATACCATATTATATACACACACATATATTTTATTATTTATTAGTCAAAAGACACAATTTCACTAGCTTGCATGTAGGGAAAGCTAATCTACGCAGGCCAGTGCATAGATTGAAAATTTGAAATTAAAAAAGTACTTTTTACAAAGTAATTTCAGACTATGTGTACACGGTAACGTTTCAGAGCGTTTTCGTATTGTTTAAAGTAATAAACTGATTGTTCTCGATCCTTGAGAACAGTAAACAATACGAAAACGCTCGGAAACGTTAAGGCGGTTTTCCACTAGGCGACATTTGTCGACCGACTCGACATTTTTCTTTTGTCTTGGCTAATTAGTTCCACTCGAGAGCTTGCGAGACAAAAGAAAATGTCGCTTCGCGCGACATTTTTCGCCTAGTGGAAAACCGCCTTCACCGTGTGCACATAGTCATATAGTCGGTGGGAGGAAATGTAGAATAAGGTACGTAGCTTAGATGAAAATAAAGTTTTGTTTGCAAAGAAAATTTAAAGGCATGCTGATATTTTAATTGTGGGAATGATCACGTGTATTTCACTATATGAATTTTCTTCTATTAATATTTCTCAAACTCATTAATAATTCATGAGATAATCAATCAATCAGAAGCACTGAATTGCACCACGTGAAGAGACTTGAAATACCAGGGAAGTACTGGGCAGAGGACTTGAAATATTATTTTCAGTCCAAGGCCTTGAAATATTATTTCAAGTCCTTGGACTTGAAATATTACTTCACACAATCGGTTATTCATCCATACACTAATTACTAATGCACTAATTCATTTTGGGAATACACTAAGTAATTTTGAGAAGTCATGTAAAGGCCTCCAATTCGGACTAGACCGGGTGTTCAAGTACTTGGAATTGGAACGAATTCCTCGTACTTGAAAACCTGGTCTAGTCCTCATTGTCGGCCTTTACATATTACTTCAAACAGCGATTATTTAATTTTTCTTTTAAATGCCGTCATGGGAGCCTCGCGCGACTGAGTTTTATTTTAGGTTGGAGCAGCCCTGATTTATATGTTTCGTCGAATTTCATGGCAGACAAACCAAATTCATTAGTAAGTTAAGGGCTGTTTATATGAGCCAGGCTAGCCCGGTTAACTCGGCTCACGCGATTGATTAGGGTCGTACTGTGATTTTAAAGCTTGCATAAACTGAATGTACGAAGAATTGGTTTAGTTCAGATGTAAACAAATCTAAACGTTAAATCAAATCTCCTTTTGCGGCCGAGGAAAGATTCTAATCAATCGCGTGAGCTCGGTTAACTGGGCTAGCCGGGCTCATGTAAACAACCCCTAATTATAAGATAACCAATTAGGCCCGTTTCTAGCCTGGCCCATTTCAAACGTCGCTCTTCTCATGCGCCGAACCTATTACAAATAGATTCGACGTTGCCGTTGGAGCGACTGACGAGCGAAGTCGAACTTACTTCGTGGAACCTAATTCCTCAAACTATTAAAAACCGGCAAAAACGTAGTTTCCGCATGATCGGTGGCAGCGATAATACAGTTAAACTAGAAGTTACTATCGCAAGTGAAGTGCTGCCTCAACTAGGACGAAAATCCTGATTAGTTTCCTGATGTTTTACGAAATTCCCAATATAAGCCGGCTGGGTATATATTAATTGCAACAGATAAAGGGTATTTACACAGTTATTTTTAAATTTTTAATTATAAGATTTAGAATTAAACATTACTATGACTTATCTCTTGATAGAATTGGCAAGGGTTTTGACAGGGTAAACACTATACACCTTTTTCATGTCAAATTCAGAAACTTCCAAACGAATTTCAGACATTGCCAAATGAATTTTAAACATTTCCAAATGATATTCAGATTTTCCAAATGATATTCAGACATTTCCAAATGATATTCAGACATTTCCAAATGAATTTCAGACATTTCCAAATGATATTCAGACATTTCCAAATGAATATCAGACATTTCCAAAATGAAGTTCGCTGAACAGTAGTAGTTCGGATGAGCTGAGGGAATACATACACCTTTTGCCCTGCATTACTCAATAAAAAACATTCAATTGCACTTATTGAAATAAAATAGCACTTTTTGTAATAAATGCTATTGATGTTACATGCAGAAGCGTTGTTGAATGTCGTTTCGCATTAATGAATAAAGTCCTAGCTATAGATCGTTTTCACCTGACGTCACGGCGGCCATATTGGTGTATATCATTAGTGTACAGCGCTATTCTTATTCAAATATTTCGTATTGATTTACCACCCCCATGGGTCCACCGATCACGTGAGTGAAAACGAGCCATTGTTATTTCAACGAGTGCAATTGAATGTTTTTTATTGGGCAAAAGGTGTGTGTGTTCCAATCCCTCAGCTGATCCAAACTATTTACTGTTCAAGCGAACTTTAGCCTCTCCCTTCATTTTGGAAATGTCTGAAATTCATTTGGAAATGTCTGAAATTCATTTGGACAATCTCAATATCATTTGGGAGTGTTTGAAATTCGTTTGGAAGTTTCTGAATTTGACCTGAAAAAGGTGTGCTGTGACAAAACTATCAATGCAGTTCCAAGTGTCTCATGTTATAACACTGAATCTAAAGTTGAAAAATTATACAGCAATATACCATCAAGTCCATCAGATTATTTTTCAGAATTGGTATAACTAAAATGTGGACTAGCATTTTAGAGTTGCCCATTGTTTATAATCTCTGAGTTTTATTATAGTTGTTGGTAAAAATTCACTACTATAGTCATTGATGAAAATCCATTACTTTAAAGTTGTCTCCGCATAATTATTGTGTAGCAATCCATGATATTCATTGAAACATGGAGGGTTTTTTCTGAGAGAAACATGTAATAAATTATGGGACTAATACTTCTGTTGTAAGTGAATCACACTTTTCGGAGAGCGTTTTGAGTGAAATGATATAATCCATTTCTTCTCAGTCTCAATGTACGGGCACTGCATGAGGTGTAGTTTATTACAGAAAGATACAGATGCAGTGTATCCAGATACTGTAAATCTTTGTGCGGAAATCCATCATTGAAACCAAATGTGTAGTTTATATTCTGAAATGAACATGTACAGTACTGTATGCAATACTTGCAATGGCATCTTGTAGATTAAAATAGTTTATGCATGCACATGAGAAGTTCGACGTTTCAATCGCTTCCGCGTCGCATAATGCGACAGGCCTTGCCGCTCCAAATACAATCTGCCGCTCGTAATTGATCCAAACGTCGCTCTTCTGCATACCGCGCTTTTATTAGGTTCGGCGCATGAGAAGAGCGACGTTTGAAACGGGCCTTAGTACGTCACTTGTAATAACTGAAATTGAATTCTAACGTCTTGGAACAGAGGTCTTGGAAAGTGTTTGCCATTTATATTTGATCGTAGCAAGTGATTTACTGGGGGGAAACCGTAATGGAAAAATCAATATAAGATCCCAGCTCAAAATTTTAAAATGCAATACCATAACGAAAGGAAACCATTTATAACAAAGTATATTTATTGACGTTTCGTTATTGAAAGAGTAACATCTTCAGAATGAATTAAAGATTACATTGAGAGTACTTATATATATTACATTAATATAGTTTCAAATTACAAGAAAAACCGGTAAAAAGGAGATTAAAACAATTTAAAAATTTAAATTACAACGATCAAAAAGAGATTAAAACAATTAAAAATTATACAATAGACCAATGAAACGCTTACCATGCAGGTGACAAGTACAAAACAGAAATATGCGAAGAATGTGATGAATATAATAAGGTGCGATAGAACATAACAGCCAAAGAAAAATAACAAAAATAATGAAAATAGAATATATATTTTCATTTAGAGAAGGTCGAGATTTTGAAATCAGTAAACTCTTGCGAAGGAGTTCAACATTAGAGTTAGAACGAGAGGAAGATAGTACAGCGGAACCCCACCATAGGACCACCCCTGCATGAATACGACCACTTTTTTCTGGCCTGAATACACTCTAAGTAGTGTAATACTCCCCCGTTATAATACGACCACCCCGTTACTACGACCACATTTTTTGGCCCGACGGTATTAACGAGGTTCCACTGTATGGTAAAGTTACTATAGGTGAGATGTTGTGTTCAGTTCGGTTTAACACAAGTGTGAGAGAATTCCTGAGAGAGAAGAAACAGTCCGTTTCTTTCCCATCAAAGGCGAAACCCCAATCTATATTTGATAAAACGTTAAAAATTTTTTTCTTTAGAGAAGAATTAGATTGTATTTGAGCTCGGTAAAATGTTTCCGTCCTATGAGGTTGGCATTGCCGAATGCCGACATCGTTTTCGAGTGCTACACAAGGGTGAAAAATAGCATTACTTTAGTCAGCTACGATTCCACCAAATGAATTACTCTAAATTTAAACGTAAACAACGAACGCGAAGGGTTAAGAACCATTAAGAGAACCAGTAAACTCCTTGCATAGCACCAAAGAAAGAATTATTTTTTATAACGAAGAAAAAATCTGAAAACTTGGTTAGAATCGGTATATTTTAATGAAGTTTTACATATTTTTAATAGGTAGATTTTTCTCTATAAATTTTTAAAATTAATACTCTATACTAAAATTATAACAAATTTGCATAACAGCCATGTAATGAAAACTGTTTTGTCTCAAGACGAAAATATGGAATTAATGTTGATATTCATAAACGTGTATATACGGTGGTTCAGAAATGACGGAAACATTTTTTTATATTTGCGAATTATGTGCTTTTTTTCGCGCCTTTTTTCGCAGGCTCAACTAAGGGAAACGTGTCGGTTTCAAAGTGAATAGAGTAGCCATGGTTGTATTATTTTGTATTTTTATATCGCAAATAGCAACTGTTAAGGCTATTTTACCACAATATTATTTCCCCTGTAAACTAAGAACTGGAACGCAGTGAAGCAATCGTATACTAGTTGCGGCTTGGTTTTATAGTGCAGCGGAGATTTTAAGTTTTCTCGTCAGTGTTTATATTAGTTTGCGGCAGCTAAGGAGAATGCTACGAAACCATGGTTCTAGTTTAACAGGCTGTGGACGAGAAAAATTAAAATCTGCTGCAATAAAACCAAATCGAGTAGTAAACGAATGTTTCATTGCGCCCCGGTAAAATAGCCTTAACAATTGCTATTTGTAATATAAAAATACAAAATATTACAACGATGGCTACTTTATTCGCTTCAAGAACACAAGTTTCCCTTTGTGAGCTTGTGAAAAACATCGCGAAAAAAAAGTGCGAGAAAAGTCGCAAAAGTAAAAAAAAAGCTAAAACAAAAAAAGGAAATGAAATAAATCGCAAAAATTAAAAATAATATGTTTGTGTCATTTCTGAACCACCGTACGTATATAAAACGAACACCGCTGCCAAACGTTTTGCGCATGCGCGACGTCGAAGCTCGTTCTCAAAAAAAGAGCGGGAAGACACTGAAATATTTGCACTGGTCCGAGAGTCCGACACAAAAGTTAAAAATATAGGCATACTGCCAAAACGATAAGGTAGGTAATTTGTGCATATAGCTTCTTTGTCAAAATTGTAACATATTCTGAAATTAACCCTTCGTAATTTTCTTTACCCTTTTTTTTAAACGCAAATGAAGTCGAGTCTTACTTAGTTTTCACTGTCTCGTTGTTGTCGCCACGGCCAGTTCCCACTTCTCTCGCAATGTTTACTCTAGTAAATTCACGCATGCGCAAACGTTTGGCAGCGGTGTTTATAAAACATATTTTGGAAATTTTGTACAATACACTGCACAAGTTCATTAATTTAATCAAGTTATATAACTTCTGAGTGTAATATTTGTTCGCAGAATTCCTTGGGATTCTTCTCCAATTCTTGAATCACACTACTAATTTGATCAACAGAATCAAATTTGGAATCTTTAATAAGATTAAGGCTGTGTATAAAAAAATGCCTTAAATCTTTTTTATGAATACCATCCCTTATTTTGACTAATAAGTCAATTACACGTGGCCCGAGGTTTTCGGCTGACCAATAGTCAGCACCACTGGTTTCCTCCATCATGAAATTCATGAGAGCCATTTTTACGTAATAGCTACAAAAGGAATTGTTAAAGATTCGCTTTGCAGCAAAAATAACTTTAACTAATTTAAGGCATTTTTTCTGAACACCGTTCTTTTTCGGAAGCATTAACTTCTTTTCCGCCGATGAAAACGATAATCGCCATAGCAAATGCTTGGCCGATTCACTTCCATTTGGAGGATACTTTGGAACCAGATGGAACTCTTCTTTACATCTGTCCACTGTGGTAGCATCTGGCCACGATGTCGATTCTGAAAACCGGTCCCATTCTGGCTCAGCTTCAATACTTGGCCAACCATCTATTCTTATGCTCAGGACAAAATCTACAAGGATGGGTCCTTTTTTCTTGTCGATAATCGAAACAGTAACAGCCGGGCTGTTTGACGAAAAACCTTTCACTCTCAAATGGGACAAATCTTCATTTTTCGTAATGTTTTCTACCGCTACCATTATTCCTTTTCTAAAATACTCCATTAGGGCGCGAGAACCAAGAAAAGAATCGGTCGACGATTCCTTTTCAAAATATTTTTCAAAACAATGGAACTTGTGCAATGCGGTGCTTCCCTTTTTTCGAAGTTTGGCATAACCAAGTGCATCGCCTTTTTGACATTTCACGTCAAGGCACTTCTCAAGATCATTTAACAATACCAACATAACATCAAATTCATTCGGTTTATTAACTTTCAAGCCTTCTGGGTTACTGCCTGCAAAAGATGTAAAAAGATGTACACTGTTTGGTCAGCAAATCATCTTACAGCAAACATAATCGAGACGTACTCGATCAGTACAATTTGAAAGAAACATAAAATAATAACCGTATTACATACGAGTTGACTGCCTTGGTCAAACGCGAAGTCAGAGTCCCCCCCCTGGCCAGGACACCCGTTCAAATCAATGATGGTCACCATGTAGGCTCTCCTTTTGGGGTTGGGGGGGGGGGGCTGGGGAGAGTGAGAAGGCCGAAGGGGGAAAGGAGCAATCTCGTCCCCAGAGCCAAATATGCCCGGCCGCGCGGGCAAATCAAATGGCTCTGGGACAATCCGTTTGAAACCCCACGAATCGTGGGGTTTTGGGGCGTGCGCAGTTGATTATTTTGGACCCAGACCCACGAAAACCTATCGCACGGCCATCAGAACTTTTGCAAAATATAGTGACATGTCGAGGCTCATTCTGGAGTTTAATTTCAACAAAATAGCAGTGGAAATGACGTTAGAAAGTAATCGTTGCTGTTTGGTATAGCGAGAGAATATTCCTTGTGTGAAATATTTAGAAAGGAAGCTGACAAATTCAAAAATAACACCCCGTGTTTTGGTATTTCTGTCCAAAAAGTATCAAATATTTATGACAGCTGTATTATTAAAACAGTTTTAATTTTGTATCAAGACTTATATGAACATGAGAATATCATATTATTTTTCGGATTTTTATTCGTAGGCAACTACACCGTAATTCGTGACAAAAGCTGGATATTTTAAAATGTATTTTATGTATGTATGTCTCTAATAATGAAACTTATGTTTTTTTCTTTGCCCTGCACTTTATATAATTTGTTGATTTGTAACATTTTATTATTAAGTGTTACATCACTACATGTTGTGTGTCGTCAAAACAATTGATTCAGTAACATTTGACGCTTATAAAATCAGGCTGTGTCAAAGTTTGAAAGAAAGTAAAAATACAAGTTGCTGAACTTTACTATGCACAACTAGAATGCACTTACTATGTAGTATAACTAGTATGGTCTTCTTTATTGGCTTGAGTATCATGGTAAACAATCCTTACTATGTATGTGTGTATGACAAACTAAGAAAGTATCCTATTGTCCTATAGAAGATATTTCTTCATATGCATATACAATATAAACTTGATATTGTCCTAACTATACATGTACATAATTTGCTTCTAAAGTATATAATTGTCTTCTGGCCTCTCAGATTTACAGTGCCGTAGGAAGTACCAAAGGATTGAGAAGGTTGAACATGGACTATAACACGTTTTCCAGTAAATTTTGATAATTTATAGGCTGCAAACCCCTCCCCCCCTGTAAGATAACTGCAAGTTTAAACTACTTGTCTAAAAAGTGTCATGCAGAAAGACATGACAAAATTCAGAGTGACAACCTTGTTTTCACAATATTCCACTCATGTAAACTACATTATCAAGGGGTTATTCAAAATATATATTTTCCCAGATCAAAGGGTGTTGTTTTAGCATTTATAATACCAATGTATTTTTTGAAGACAATACATTTTATATTTTCAGTTGTCTTGTTGACAAAACTTTGAACTTGATATTTAATTTTTTATTAGCACCTACATAAAGTAAACCAACATAACCTTGAATCCAGTTTCTGTATTAAATCTGGTAATTATACTATTATTTCCATCAGCAAAAGATAAATTCAATCATATTTTCCTTAGGGTGTGGGGCATTCTCTGTCATGATTTTGTACAAAATATTGTCCCACTGGGATGGCATTTGTTAATTTTTGCAAGCTATTCAGAACTAACCTAAACCTATGTCATGGGGTGAGGGTGGATGGGTTTACTCTGACTAGTGCATAACCATTTCATATGCTATATATATAAATGCTTTTAGTTTTATATCATTATTACATATTAGCATGATTTGCTTGGGTGTTGGACTCTTGGTGGTACGTACAGCAGTTAAGTCTGCAACCTGCATTCGATTCCTGCACAATGGAGTTATTTGATTAAAAAAATCACTTTTGCCACTTCCTCCTGTAGTAACACTGGACCAATGAGGATGGGCCCTTACTGGACCTCTGACAACAACAGTTCAGATATATACAGTGGTGTAAGCTTGTGCTAGGGTGCCCCCAAGGCAGGGGGAGCTAGGTCCCCTTGAGAGGTCCAGGGGCAACACTGCCATTGGGTCCCAAGGGGTGGAGCCCCCATGAAGCCCTGGCAATATGAGCCTTTTGGTAGTCATTTAGAGGCCAATTTTTAATGGTTTCTTAAAAAGCACCTGTGTCCAGAAGCATAAATTATGAACACTGGGCTCAAAATAACGTTTCATGTTACACTGGTCATGGTGACTGGTCAGTTCCAATTGTGACCTGGCAATGGTGATTTTTGACAGGTCAAATTTCACGACGCCCCCCCCCCCAAAAAAAAAACCCCCAACAAAAACCAAACCCAACCCAACCAAAAACAAAAAAACCCCAAAAAATAACAAAAAACCAAACAAACCATAACACAACACACAAAAAAAGTAAGGTATATTCTACACTATATATATAAGCTAGTACTGATATGAACGTTTGTCATAAAAAGAAAATGCATGCATAGTTCACTTCAATATACAGTATATCAGACATTATGAAACAGGTCTACAATCATTTTAAGTTCCTTCAAATGGAAGTAATAAAATTAATTGCAAGTAATATGACCAGTCAAAATGACTGGCGTTATACAAGTTTGACTGGTCACATTAAAAATTTGGGTGGTCATTGACCAGTGACCGGCTGTTATTTTGAGCCCTGTGAGCACGGTGAGCACGATGTGCTTTATTATACAGAAATCAAGAAGGCTGAGCTTAGAGGGTGAAAAACCCCTGGGGGCTCTGGCAACCTGCCAAGCCTTTACAGGCTTTTTAGAGATGAATATTTAAGGTTTCTAGTGTTTCCTTCAAATCAAATCTCAGGGTGCCCCCCCCCCCTGAGTTATGCCTCGGCTTTTACAAGGTAGAATACATAGGAGTTACACCACTGGATATACAGTATAGAGTTATCCAGTATAAATAAGGTTAGTTTATTGTTGTCAGAACACAAACAAGTGTATTTGTTTAATCGAGGAAAGTGATGGGTATATCTGTAGTATATACTACTCTTAAATTGAAAACTGGTGTAAACCAGCAACTGATGCTTGCCACATTTGGATACAATACTTTAGACTAATTTATAGCTGCCAGTTGTATTGTAGAATGCGGATAGGAGTGTTTGATTCAAAGTTTAATTAAACAAATAATTATGTACAGTACTCATGGTCTGACAACCTCAACATGTCTGGCAATACAACCAGGAATATTAACTTACACAAATAAAAGTTACAAACACAGTATCAACACTCATAAGACAATATATATATTTTTATATAAGGAGATATCTATGGGATATTTAGCAACATGTTGATCAGTTAATGTGCTCAGTTTTCAAGTTTGTATTCAATGATGCATTATTACCCAATGTCTAATAGGACGATATAGCATAAATATTTATTTTTTAACATACAAACACGGAAACTGTGAAATCTGAAAAAGACAACTCTCAATGATCACGAACAACCCCGTGAAGTTAGCTGCCAATTCGCCAGCTGCCAATTCACTGCCAATTAAGATAGCTGCCAATTCAATTTCGCGATGACGCTTCCAGGGGGAGCGCTCGAGCAGCAGTCGGCTTCGCAGAATAATCGGTTTCGCCGGTCTTTTAACTTGTTCAATCCAACTTTAACAAAAAATAATAACTCACAATCGATAATTTAAGACATTTACGTGCATATAAACAATACTTCTTCAAGTAAACTTATGTTTTAAGATTGCTAGACTTTAATATATTCTCCTTCGAATTAATAACAAACTATTAGTCTGACAGCCGAGCAGTAATTTGTCGCTACAATGTTTTCTGATAGGTAGATGGGAAATCCGAAAACAGCGTTAGATTCCCCGTAAAACTCTGCATCGATCAGTATGAAGCTCATCTTTACAATTTTAAATTGATTGATTTGACTCAAGTCCAAACACAATTTTTCTGTTTACGCGCGTTAAAGTGCATGACGTATCAAAATATAGTGTTACACAGTCTTTTCAAGCTACAAAATTTTCTGATCAGTAGATGGGAAATCCGAAAACAGCGTTGGATTCCCCGTAAAATTCTGCATCGATCAGTATGAACCTCACCTTTACAATTTTAAATTGATTAATTTGACTCAAGTCCAAAGACAATTTTTCTGTTTACGCACGTTAAAGTGCATGACGTATCAAAATATAGTGTTACACAGTCTTTTCACGCTACAAAATTTTCTGATCAGTAGATGGGAAATCCGAAAACAGCGTTGGATTCCCCGTAAAATTCTGCATCGATCAGTATGAACCTCACCTTTACAATTTTAAATTGATTAATTTGACTCAAGTCCAAAGACAATTTTTCTGTTTACGCACGTTAAAGTGCATGACGTATCAAAATATAGTGCTACATAGTCTTTTCACGCTACAAAATTTTCTGATCAGTAGATGGGAAATCCGAAAACAGCGTTGGATTCCCCGTAAAACTCTGCATCGATCAGTATGAAGCTCACCTTTACAATTTTAAATTGATTGATTTGACTCAAGTCCAAACGCAATTTTTCTGTTTACGCGCTTTAAAGTGCATGACGTATCAAAATATAGTGTTGCACAGTCTTTTCAAGCTACAAAATTTTCTGATCAGTAGATGGGAAATCCGAAAACAGCGTTGGATTCCCCGTAAAATTCTGCATCGATCAGTATGAACCTCACCTTTACAATTTTAAATTGATTAATTTGACTCAAGTCCAAAGACAATTTTTCTGTTTACGCACGTTAAAGTGCATGACGTATCAAAATATAGTGCTACATAGTCTTTTCACGCTACAAAATTTTCTGATCAGTAGATGGGAAATCCGAAAACAGCGTTGGATTCCCCGTAAAATTCTGCATCGATCAGTATGAACCTCACCTTTACAATTTTAAATTGAGTAATTTGACTCAAGTCCAAACGCAATTTTTCTGTTTACGCGCTTTAAAGTGCATGACGTATCAAAATATAGTGTTGCACAGTCTTTTCAAGCTACAAAATTTTCTGATCAGTAGATGGGAAATCCGAAAACAGCGTTGGATTCCCCGTAAAATTCTGCATCGATCAGTATGAACCTCACCTTTACAATTTTAAATTGATTGATTTGACTCAAGTCCAAAGACAATTTTTCTGTTTACGCACGTTAAAGTGCATGACGTATCAAAATATAGTGTTACACAGTCTTTTCACGCTACAAAATTTTCTGATCAGTAGATGGGAAATCCGAAAACAGCGTTGGATTCCCCGTAAAATTCTGCATCGATCAGTATGAACCTCACCTTTACAATTTTAAATTGATTAATTTGACTCAAGTCCAAAGACAATTTTTCTGTTTACGCACGTTAAAGTGCATGACGTATCAAAATATAGTGCTACATAGTCTTTTCACGCTACAAAATTTTCTGATCAGTAGATGGGAAATCCGAAAACAGCGTTGGATTCCCCGTAAAACTCTGCATCGATCAGTATGAAGCTCACCTTTACAATTTTAAATTGATTGATTTGACTCAAGTCCAAACGCAATTTTTCTGTTTACGCGCTTTAAAGTGCATGACGTATCAAAATATAGTGTTGCACAGTCTTTTCAAGCTACAAAATTTTCTGTTTGGTAGATGGGAAATCCGAAAACAGCGTTGGATTCCCCGTAAAATTCTGCATCGATCTGTATGAACCTCACCTTTACAATTTTAAATTGGTTGATTTGACTAAAGTCCAAAGACAATTTTTCTGTTTACGGGCGTTAAAGTGAATGACGTATCTAAATATAGTGCTACATAGTCTTTTCAGGCTACAAAATTTTCTGATCAGTAGATGGGAAATCCGAAAACAGCGTTGGATTGCCCGTAAAATTCTGCATCGATCAGTATGAACCTCACCTTTACAATTTTAAATTGATTGATTTGACTCAAGTCCAAAGACAATTTTTCTGTTTACGCACGTTAAGTGCATGACGTATCAAAATATAGTGTTACACAGTCTTTTCACGCTACAAAATTTTCGGATCAGTAGATGAGAAATCCGAAAACAGCGTTAGATTCCCCGTAAAATTCTGCATCGATCAGTATGAACCTCACCTTTACAATTTTAAATTGATTGATTTGACTCAAGTCCAAAGACAATTTTTCTGTTTACGGGCGTTAAAGTGAATGACGTATCTAAATATAGTGCTACATAGTCTTTTCAGGCTACAAAATTTTCTGATCAGTAGATGGGAAATCCGAAAACAGCGTTGGATTCCCCGTAAAACTCTGCATCGATCAGTATGAAGCTCACCTTTACAATTTTAAATTGATTGATTTGACTCAAGTCCAAAGACAATTTTTCTGTTTACGGGCGTTAAAGTGAATGACGTATCTAAATATAGTGCTACATAGTCTTTTCAGGCTACAACATTTTCTGATCAGTAGATGGGAAATCCGAAAACAGCGTTGGATTCCCCGTAAAACTCTGCATCGATCAGTATGAAGCTCACCTTTACAATTTTAAATTGATATATTTGACTCGCGTCCAAACACAATTTTACTGTTTACGCGCGTTAAAGTGCATGACGTATCAAAATATAGTGCGACACAGTCTTTTCACGCTACAAAATTTTCTGATCAGTAGATGAGAAATCCGAAAACAGCGTTAGATTCCCCGTAAAATTCTGCATCGATCAGTATGAAGCTCACCTTTACAATTTTGAATTGATTGATTTGACTCAAGTCCAAACGCAATTTTTCTGTTTACGCGCTTTAAAGTGCATGACGTATCAAAATATAGTGTTGCACAGTCTTTTCAAGCTACAAAATTTTCTGATCAGTAGATGGGAAATCCGAAAACAGCGTTGGATTCCCCGTAAAATTCTGCATCGATCAGTATGAACCTCACCTTTACAATTTTAAATTGATTAATTTGACTCAAGTCCAAAGACAATTTTTCTGTTTACGCACGTTAAAGTGCATGGCGTATCAAAATATAGTGTTACACAGTCTTTTCACGCTACAAAATTTTCTGATCAGTAGATGGGAAATCCGAAAACAGCGTTAGATTCCCCGTAAAATTCTGCATCGATCAGTATGAACCTCACCTTTACAATTTTAAATTGATTGATTTGACTCAAGTCCAAAGACAATTTTTCTGTTTACGGGCGTTAAAGTGAATGACGTATCTAAATATAGTGCTACATAGTCTTTTCAGGCTACAAAATTTTCTGATCAGTAGATGGGAAATCCGAAAACAGCGTTGGATTCCCCGTAAAACTCTGCATCGATCAGTATGAAGCTCACCTTTACAATTTTAAATTGATTGATTTGACTCAAGTCCAAAGACAATTTTTCTGTTTACGGGCGTTAAAGTGAATGACGTATCTAAATATAGTGCTACATAGTCTTTTCAGGCTACAAAATTTTCTGATCAGTAGATGGGAAATCCGAAAACAGCGTTGGATTCCCCGTAAAACTCTGCATCGATCAGTATGAAGCTCACCTTTACAATTTTAAATTGATATATTTGACTCGCGTCCAAACACAATTTTACTGTTTACGCGCGTTAAAGTGCATGACGTATCAAAATATAGTGCGACACAGTCTTTTCACGCTACAAAATTTTCTGATCAGTAGATGAGAAATCCGAAAACAGCGTTAGATTCCCCGTAAAATTCTGCATCGATCAGTATGAAGCTCACCTTTACAATTTTGAATTGATTGATTTGACTCAAGTCCAAACGCAATTTTTCTGTTTACGCGCTTTAAAGTGCATGACGTATCAAAATATAGTGTTGCACAGTCTTTTCAAGCTACAAAATTTTCTGATCAGTAGATGGGAAATCCGAAAACAGCGTTGGATTCCCCGTAAAATTCTGCATCGATCAGTATGAACCTCACCTTTACAATTTTAAATTGATTAATTTGACTCAAGTCCAAAGACAATTTTTCTGTTTACGCACGTTAAAGTGCATGGCGTATCAAAATATAGTGTTACACAGTCTTTTCACGCTACAAAATTTTCTGATCAGTAGATGGGAAATCCGAAAACAGCGTTAGATTCCCCGTAAAATTCTGCATCGATCAGTATGAACCTCACCTTTACAATTTTAAATTGATTGATTTGACTCAAGTCCAAAGACAATTTTTCTGTTTACGGGCGTTAAAGTGAATGACGTATCTAAATATAGTGCTACATAGTCTTTTCAGGCTACAAAATTTTCTGATCAGTAGATGGGAAATCCGAAAACAGCGTTGGATTCCCCGTAAAACTCTGCATCGATCAGTATGAAGCTCACCTTTACAATTTTAAATTGATTGATTTGACTCACGTCCAAACACAATTTTACTGTTTACGCGCGTTAAAGTGCATGACGTATCAAAATATAGTGCGACACAGTCTTTTCACGCTACAAAATTTTCTGATCAGTAGATGAGAAATCCGAAAACAGCGTTAGATTCCCCGTAAAATTCTGCATCGATCAGTATGAAGCTCACCTTTACAATTTTGAATTGATTGATTTGACTCAAGTCCAAACTCAATTTTTCTGTTTACGCGCTTTAAAGTGCATGACGTATCAAAATATAGTGTTGCACAGTCTTTTCAAGCTACAAAATTTTCTGATCAGTAGATGAGAAATCCGAAAACAGCGTTAGATTCCCCGTAAAATTCTGCATCGATCAGTATGAAGCTCACCTTTACAATTTTGAATTGATTGATTTGACTCAAGTCCAAACGCAATTTTTCTGTTTACGCGCTTTAAAGTGCATGACGTATCAAAATATAGTGTTGCACAGTCTTTTCAAGCTACAAAATTTTCTGATCAGTAGATGGGAAATCCGAAAACAGCGTTGGATTCCCCGTAAAATTCTGCATCGATCAGTATGAACCTCACCTTTACAATTTTAAATTGATTAATTTGACTCAAGTCCAAAGACAATTTTTCTGTTTACGCACGTTAAAGTGCATGGCGTATCAAAATATAGTGTTACACAGTCTTTTCACGCTACAAAATTTTCTGATCAGTAGATGGGAAATCCGAAAACAGCGTTAGATTCCCCGTAAAATTCTGCATCGATCAGTATGAACCTCACCTTTACAATTTTAAATTGATTGATTTGACTCAAGTCCAAAGACAATTTTTCTGTTTACGGGCGTTAAAGTGAATGACGTATCTAAATATAGTGCTACATAGTCTTTTCAGGCTACAAAATTTTCTGATCAGTAGATGGGA
This sequence comes from Corallium rubrum, assembly GCA_964035015.1. Taxonomy (NCBI): domain Eukaryota; kingdom Metazoa; phylum Cnidaria; class Anthozoa; order Scleralcyonacea; family Coralliidae; genus Corallium; species Corallium rubrum. Next base: position 10,610,613 of record OZ035997.1, read on the forward strand.
AATCCGAAAACAGCGTTGGATTCCCCGTAAAACTCTGCATCGATCAGTATGAAGCTCACCTTTACAATTTTAAATTGATTGATTTGACTCAAGTCCAAAGACAATTTTTCTGTTTACGGGCGTTAAAGTGAATGACGTATCTAAATATAGTGCTACATAGTCTTTTCAGGCTACAAAATTTTCTGATCAGTAGATGGGAAATCCGAAAACAGCGTTGGATTCCCCGTAAAACTCTGCATCGATCAGTATGAAGCTCACCTTTACAATTTTAAATTGATATATTTGACTCGCGTCCAAACACAATTTTACTGTTTACGCGCGTTAAAGTGCATGACGTATCAAAATATAGTGCGACACAGTCTTTTCACGCTACAAAATTTTCTGATCAGTAGATGAGAAATCCGAAAACAGCGTTAGATTCCCCGTAAAATTCTGCATCGATCAGTATGAAGCTCACCTTTACAATTTTGAATTGATTGATTTGACTCAAGTCCAAACGCAATTTTTCTGTTTACGCGCTTTAAAGTGCATGACGTATCAAAATATAGTGTTGCACAGTCTTTTCAAGCTACAAAATTTTCTGATCAGTAGATGGGAAATCCGAAAACAGCGTTGGATTCCCCGTAAAATTCTGCATCGATCAGTATGAACCTCACCTTTACAATTTTAAATTGATTAATTTGACTCAAGTCCAAAGACAATTTTTCTGTTTACGCACGTTAAAGTGCATGGCGTATCAAAATATAGTGTTACACAGTCTTTTCACGCTACAAAATTTTCTGATCAGTAGATGGGAAATCCGAAAACAGCGTTAGATTCCCCGTAAAATTCTGCATCGATCAGTATGAAGCTCACCTTTACAATTTTGAATTGATTGATTTGACTCAAGTCCAAACGCAATTTTTCTGTTTACGCGCTTTAAAGTGCATGACGTATCAAAATATAGTGTTGCACAGTCTTTTCAAGCTACAAAATTTTCTGATCAGTAGATGGGAAATCCGAAAACAGCGTTGGATTCCCCGTAAAATTCTGCATCGATCAGTATGAACCTCACCTTTACAATTTTAAATTGATTAATTTGACTCAAGTCCAAAGACAATTTTTCTGTTTACGCACGTTAAAGTGCATGGCGTATCAAAATATAGTGTTACACAGTCTTTTCACGCTACAAAATTTTCTGATCAGTAGATGGGAAATCCGAAAACAGCGTTAGATTCCCCGTAAAATTCTGCATCGATCAGTATGAACCTCACCTTTACAATTTTAAATTGATTGATTTGACTCAAGTGCAAAGACAATTTTTCTGTTTACGGGCGTTAAAGTGAATGACGTATCTAAATATAGTGCTACATAGTCTTTTCAGGCTACAAAATTTTCTGATCAGTAGATGGGAAATCCGAAAACAGCGTTGGATTCCCCGTAAAACTCTGCATCGATCAGTATGAAGCTCACCTTTACAATTTTAAATTGATTGATTTGACTCACGTCCAAACACAATTTTACTGTTTACGCGCGTTAAAGTGCATGACGTATCAAAATATAGTGCGACACAGTCTTTTCACGCTACAAAATTTTCTGATCAGTAGATGAGAAATCCGAAAACAGCGTTAGATTCCCCGTAAAATTCTGCATCGATCAGTATGAAGCTCACCTTTACAATTTTGAATTGATTGATTTGACTCAAGTCCAAACGCAATTTTTCTGTTTACGCGCTTTAAAGTGCATGACGTATCAAAATATAGTGTTGCACAGTCTTTTCAAGCTACAAAATTTTCTGATCAGTAGATGGGAAATCCGAAAACAGCGTTGGATTCCCCGCAAAATTCTGCATCGATCAGTATGAACCTCACCTTTACAATTTTAAATTGATTAATTTGACTCAAGTCCAAAGACAATTTTTCTGTTTACGCACGTTAAAGTGCATGGCGTATCAAAATATAGTGTTACACAGTCTTTTCACGCTACAAAATTTTCTGATCAGTAGATGGGAAATCCGAAAACAGCGTTGGATTCCCCGTAAAACTCTGCATCGATCAGTATGAAGCTCACCTTTACAATTTTAAATTGATATATTTGACTCACGTCCAAACACAATTTTACTGTTTACGCGCGTTAAAGTGCATGACGTATCAAAATATAGTGCGACACAGTCTTTTCACGCTACAAAATTTTCTGATCAGTAGATGAGAAATCCGAAAACAGCGTTAGATTCCCCGTAAAATTCTGCATCGATCAGTATGAACCTCACCTTTACAATTTTAAATTGATTGATTTGACTCAAGTCCAAAGACAATTTTTCTGTTTACGGGCGTTAAAGTGAATGACGTATCTAAATATAGTGCTACATAGTCTTTTCAGGCTACAAAATTTTCTGATCAGTAGATAGGAAATCCGAAAACAGCGTTAGATTCCCCGTAAAATTCTGCATCGATCAGTATGAAGCTCACCTTTACAATTTTAAATTGATTGATTTGACTCAAGTCCAAACGCAATTTTTCTGTTTACGCGCTTTAAAGTGCATGACGTATCAAAATATAGTGTTGCACAGTCTTTTCAAGCTACAAAATTTTCTGTTTGGTAGATGGGAAATCCGAAAACAGCGTTGGATTGCCCGTAAAATTCTGCATCGATCAGTATGAACCTCACCTTTACAATTTTAAATTGATTGATTTGACTCAAGTCCAAAGACAATTTTTCTGTTTACGCACGTTAAAGTGCATGACGTATCAAAATATAGTGTTACACAGTCTTTTCACGCTACAAAATTTTCTGATCAGTAGATGGGAAATCCGAAAACAGCGTTAGATTCCCCGTAAAATTCTGCATCGATCAGTATGAAGCTCACCTTTACAATTTTAAATTGATTGATTTGACTCAAGTCCAAACGCAATTTTTCTGTTTACGCGCTTTAAAGTGCATGACGTATCAAAATATAGTGTTGCACAGTCTTTTCAAGGTACAAAATTTTCTGTTTGGTAGATGGGAAATCCGAAAACAGCGTTGGATTCCCCGTAAAATTCTGCATCGATCTGTATGAACCTCACCTTTACAATTTTAAATTGGTTGATTTGACTAAAGTCCAAAGACAATTTTTCTGTTTACGGGCGTTAAAGTGAATGACGTATCTAAATATAGTGCTACATAGTCTTTTCAGGCTACAAAATTTTCTGATCAGTAGATGGGAAATCCGAAAACAGCGTTAGATTGCCCGTAAAATTCTGCATCGATCAGTATGAACCTCACCTTTACAATTTAAAATTGATAGATTTGACTCAAGTCCAAAGACAATTTTTCTGTTTACGCGCGTTAAAGTGCATGACGTATCTAAATATAGTGCTACTCAGTCTTTTTAAGCTACAGAATGTTCTGATCGGTAGATGGGAAATGCGAAAAGACCGTTGAATTTCCGATAAATTTCTGCATCTGCCAGTATGAAAATCTCCTTGTGATGACCAATGACCAATGAACACACGCATAGCAAACGGGGTATTATAACCTTTTGTTTCAAAATATTTTTCTATAAAAATATATTCTAGATCTATGTCGCTTGAATTCTGCACTGTACTTTGTATTGTTTCGTATTAAAATCGCTTCAGATTGTCTCTGAGTATTTTGTACTTTTTAATAAACGATTATGTGCACCCTGTTGGCCTTGCACTGTTCCGTGCATAGGCCACAACTCAGCCACGAAATAGGCTATGCATACTTACAGGCTAGGCCAAGCGGCCATCAGAGGCCGTGGAAGCGGTGGACATTGGGGGCATATGCCCCCCCCCCCCCCCACGTTTCTCAAAATTGGAAAATGTGCCCTTTTTCTCAAATAAAAATTCGCTTTTTATAAATGTTGCATGTGGTGGTTAAATTTAACTGCGGTATATTGTCTATCCCGGGAAGAATTAATGTACCCTTTTCGATTCATAGAAGTATGACATTGCTATTTGCTGTATAGAAAAGAGTTACTGCGTCGCGTTTGTCTGAGCGTTGACGTAAAAGAGTTATTTGTAAAATATGATATAATGTAAATTTCCAGCACATTGGGGCTAATTGAAGTATTCTATTTCGAAAAGAAATGCCTCTGACCAAGAAATTATGCAATTATTTTGAAAATAACCAAGGTGCCCGTTTTTGGCGGTGCCCCCCCCTCCCCCTCCCACTTCTCAGGCGGCCTCCCATTAATCAGTACAGCTCGAGTGAACGCCTGAGCAGGTGTCTTGTTTTTCATATTTTTTACTGAAACCTTGCCCGTTATTTTCTCATGGTTATCAGATTGTACTGGTTTTATTTTAGTTCGATTATCACTTATATATAGTTTTCGAGCTATTAATTTTAATACGTTGATTTTTCTATCATTGTTAAACAGAAACGATTTCAAAATCTGAAATAAGATCATTTTCACTACGTCCATGCATGTAAAAAGAATATTATTTTACAATCATACAGAGCGTAAATTATTGTTTTCTTTTTTGTTCATGAGCTTTGAAATTATATATTGAAACCATTACTGGTCGCTTTAGTCTTTGGGAGTATCATTTTTTTTTGCTGTGTATATGGGACGACTGGAGCATGATACAAGTTTTTTTTATTGATTGAATATTTTCGAATAAAGATTTGTTTTTTTTGCTTTATCTCGACAGTCCGATTTTACTGCACTATATTTACTTCGGTTTGATGACAGAAGCCATTAATGAGAACTACATGAGACGGGGGCGTTATAATATTTTAAGAAAAACTAATCGGATGCTTATTTGAAAGAGAGGGTATGTGATTTTGTCATGATTTCCTGATTTTTCTCTCGATTTTTTTATTCGATATTTAATTTGTGATTTTTTTGTTATTTTCTGAAGATTTACGTGATTTAAATCAGTGATTGGCCCATCGTGTAAAAGCGTGTGAGGAGTTTGTTGCGTTGATGTATTTCTATAGTTAAATATACTGTCTTGATAGGTAATAAAGAATTTTTTTTTTGTTATAAATTTTGTTTTTTGGCATGGTTTGTATTTATTGTAAAAACTATTCTTCCCTGTCAAATAAAATTGTTTTACCTGATATTTAATTAGTTGCCATCGTTGCTTGTTTTTATCATTAGCTATAGGTAGAATAAATGCTAAGGAAGTGTGTCGTATCGAGAAAATTTTATTCGTCTCGGTAAAAATCGGAATGTCAAATAATATGGGAACAATAGCATATTAAACACCTTAATTTTGCGGAATAGTGGTACAACTCTGAAATATTTTATTAAAATATCGATATTTCGAAATATTTAAAAAAAAAATTTAATCGGAAAAAAACAACATTGCACAGATTTGCAATACGCGTAAATCAATGGTTGGTTTGTCCTTCTGCGGAAGCCGCTAGATGCAGTTTGTGTGGTATACAATACAAAAACAAATATTTGAATAATTTGATCCGGAACATTGTTTCCATTACTTGGGGGTGTTGCTAAATTTAAAGCTTCATACTGATCGATGCATAATTTTACGGGGAATCTAACGCTGTTTTCGGATTTCCCATCTACTGATCAGAAAATTTTGTAGCGTGAAGAGACTATGTAGCACTATATTTACATACGTCATTCACTTTAACGCCCGTAAACAGAAAAATTGCGTTTGGACTTGAGTCAAATCAATCAATTTAAAATTGTAAAGGTGAGCTTCATACTGATCGATGCAGAATTTTACGGGGAATCCAACGCTGTTTTCGGATTTCCCATCTACCAATCAGAAAATTTTGTAGCTTGAAAAGACTGTGTAAAACTATATTTTGATACGTCATGCACTTTAAAGCGCGTAAACAGTAAAATTGCGTTTGGACTTGAGTCAAATCAATTAATTTAAAATTGTAAAGGTAAGCTTCACACTGATCGATGCAGAATTTTACGGGGAATCTAACGCTGTTTTCGGATTTCCCATCTACTGATCAGAAAATTTTGTAGCTTGAAAAGACTGTGTAACACCATATTTTGATACGTCATGCACTTTAAAGCGCGTAAACAGAAAAATTGCGTTTCGACTTGAGTCAAATCAATCAATTTAAAATTGTAAAGGTAAGCTTCACACTGATCGATGCAGAATTTTACGGGGAATCTAACGCTGTTTTCGGATTTCGCATCTACTGATTAGAAAATTTTGTAGCGTGAAAAGACTGAGTCGCACTATATTTTGATACGTCATGCACTTTAACGCGCGTAAACAGTAAAATTGTGTTTGGACGTGAGACAAATCAATCAATTTAAAATTGTAAAGGTGAGCTTCATACTGATCGATGCAAAATTTTACGGGGAATCCAACGCTGTTTTCGGATTTCCCATCTACCGATCAGAAAATTTTGTAGCTTGAAAAGACTGTGCAACACTATATTTTGATACGTCATGCACTTTAAAGCCCGTAAACAGAAAAATTGCGTTTGGACTTGAGTCAAATCAATCAATTTAAAATTGTAAAGGTGAGCTTCATACTGATCGATGCAGAATTTTACGGGCAATCCAACGCTGTTTTCGGATTTCCCATCTACCAATCAGAAAATTTTGTAGCTTGAAAAGACTGTGTAACACTATATTTTGATACGTCATGCACTTTAAAGCGCGTAAACAGAAAAATTGCGTTTGGACTTGAGTCAAATCAATCAATTTAAAATTGTAAAGGTGAGCTTCATACTGATCGATGCAGAATTTTACGGGGAATCCAACGCTGTTTTCGGGTTTCCCATCTACCGATCAGAAAATTTTGTAGCTTGAAAAGACTGTGCAACACTATATTTTGATACGTCATGCACTTTAAAGCCCGTAAACAGAAAAATTGCGTTTGGACTTGAGTCAAATCAATCAATTTAAAATTGTAAAGGTGAGCTTCATACTGATCGATGCAGAATTTTACGGGCAATCCAACGCTGTTTTCGGATTTCCCATCTACCAATCAGAAAATTTTGTAGCTTGAAAAGACTGTGTAACACTATATTTTGATACGTCATGCACTTTAAAGCGCGTAAACAGAAAAATTGCGTTTGGACTTGAGTCAAATCAATCAATTTAAAATTGTAAAGGTGAGCTTCATACTGATCGATGCAGAATTTTACGGGGAATCCAACGCTGTTTTCGGATTTCCCATCTACCGATCAGAAAATTTTGTAGCTTGAAAAGACTGTGCAACACTATATTTTGATACGTCATGCACTTTAAAGCCCGTAAACAGAAAAATTGCGTTTGGACTTGAGTCAAATCAATCAATTTAAAATTGTAAAGGTGAGCTTCATACTGATCGATGCAGAATTTTACGGGGAATCCAACGCTGTTTTCGGATTTCCCATCTACCAATCAGAAAATTTTGTAGCTTGAAAAGACTGTGTAACACTATATTTTGATACGTCATGCACTTTAAAGCGCGTAAACAGAAAAATTGCGTTGGGACTTGAGTCAAATCAATCAATTTAAAATTGTAAAGGTAAGCTTCACACTGATCGATGCAGAATTTTACGGGGAATCTAACGCTGTTTTCGGATTTCCCATCTACTGATCAGAAAATTTTGTAGCGTGAAAAGACTGTGTCGCACTATATTTTGATACGTCATGCACTTTAACGCGCGTAAACAGTAAAATTGTGTTTGGACGTGAGTCAAATCAATCAATTTAAAATTGTAAAGGTGAGCTTCATACTGATCGATGCAGAATTTTACGGGGAATCTAACGCTGTTTTCGGATTTCCCATCTACCTATCAGAAAACATTGTAGCGAGAAATTACTGCTCGGCTGTCAGACTAATAGTTTGTTATTAATTCGAAAGAGAATATATTAAAGTCTAGCAATCTTAAAACATAAGTTTACTTGAAGAAGTATTGTTTATATGCACGTAAATGTCTTAAATTATCGATTGTGAGTTATTATTTTTTGTTAAAGTTGGATTGAACAAGTTAAAAGACCGGCGAAACCGATTATTCTGCGAAGCCGACTGCTGCTCGAGCGCTCCCCCCTGGAAGCGTCATCGCGAAATTGAATTGGCAGCTATCTTAATTGGCAGTGAATTGGCAGCTGGCGAATTGGCAGCTAACTTCACGGGGTTTCACGAACCGCGGCTACGATCGATGATGATTCGATGAATCTGTCGAAATACGTTCTCCCGTTTATAGTCCCGTGGAAGCTCAAATTAAGGATCCAAACATGTTACTAAGCCAAATACGTATATGCCTTGTCTCTTTGGAAAGAATCTTTCATTTTGTCAGGTTTAATTCTCATAAAGATGTTTTTATTTTGCTCCGCTCCTCTTGAAAATTCAACATGAAAACATGGGAGAATGAGCATGAAATTATCTGCGCAGCGCAGTAGGCGTCGAAGCGTTAAACCAATCAGAGGCAAGTTTCAAACGGCTTGTCCACTGACCTATATATATATAACTGGACTGCGGGTGCTGGCCAAAAATGTGTCCCCATTTTCACTTTCAAAATGGCGGCATTTATGGGTCCTTCTGCTAATTGTAGCGACCACTGACATGTACTTATCGTAGGCAAAAAGAATGTTTATGTAAATACAAAGCGATTTTCTTACTTTATTAATTAATAAATCGTTCCTATGCGAGGGCTTCCTTAGAGTTGAATAAAATCATCTGGCGTTAGCCAGAATAAAATACTAAACACCAATTCGGACAGGAAAGAGTTGGAAAACAATTGTTCTTGTGAAGGCTTCCCGAAGAGGTGAATAAAATCGTCTGGCCTTATTAGCCAGAACAAAATACTAAAGAGTAAAGAGCAATAAATTCGGACAGGAAAGAGTTAATGCCTGCAGGTTGGTCATTGTTAATTTCTTGTCGAACGACTCAATAGGCCTGCTGGATTATTTGTCTGACCAAATCACCAAATAGGAATATCGCCTCCCATGTATATGCCTCGTTTCTTTTCGATTTTCTCGTGATCTTCAGCGGTTCTTTATAGAGCTGGCAACTTCATAAAACGAAAGGTTTGTAGATTTCCATGACCATGTGTATTTTGACAGTCTTGTTTATTTTATTGCCAAGTGTTCGTGCGGTACCGCCGGCCGGCACGTCTTTAATTCAGACTGCTAGAAAGCTACAACAGTAATTGTCTAGGAATATTATTATTGTAGTTCAGAACTACAATAAGACTCTTATCACGAAAACATCCCGTGCCGTTCAGCAAATATTTTGTTTACACAAACTCGAGACCAGGACGATATTTAATGATGATTTAATAATATTTTCAAATGGCAGATTACATGGGATAACCAGCAACCTGAAAAACTTGAGATTACAAATTGGTTAAAATAATTATACTATTTACAAGCTAAGAAGTTATAAAATTTAATAATACTTGTAGCTATTGGTATATTAGTTTATGGCTAGATTAAGCACATTAGTTAGAGTGGGTCGACTTTATTGTATCCCATTTGTTGACACAATATGGAATAAAGCTGTTTTTAAAACGTTCTGTCCTACATTTGAAAAGTGGATACTTTCGTGGATTCCTAAGATGGTCTTTATTGTTAACAGGATCAGGGAGTAGTTCGTGTAATTTGTTATCGTGGCTTAAAACAGATTTATACAAGGATAAGCATTGGTTCTCTCTTCGTTCTTGGAGTGTAATTAATCGCGATTGACCAAGAGAAGCAGTGTATGAGAGATGAGGATACACAATCTTTAGCGCTCTTTTTTGAACGTGTTCAATTTGATCGGATAAAGTTGAGGGAAGTGAAGTATGCCAAACCTGGCATGCACATTCCAAGACAGGTCGGATAAAAGTGCAGAAAATGGTTAATAGATTTGCAACCGAGACACCATTTCGCTTCAAAATTCGAAGAGCATATAATCGTTTACTTGCTTTGGCACATATGTTATCAACATGAATATTCCATGTTAGGTCGCTTGTGATAGTTATTCCCAAAAGCTTAAATGATTTTACTATATCAAGTGGGATGTTATTGATAGTGAGTTGGTCAGGTATTACCGGGGTCTTCAGAAAGGATACACGAAATTCTTTCGTCTTCTTAACGTTAAGACGCATGTTATTAGTTTCTGTCCAGGTATTGACGTTATTGAGGACCGTTTGTAGCGTAGCATTATTAGTTGACCTGGAAATAATTTCATATGCAGTACAATCGTCGACATACTTATATAATGGTAGGGTAGTTGTAAGGTCGTTTATCATTATAAGGAAGAAGAAAGGAGCAAGTATAGTTCCTTGTGGAACACCGGCGTTGATTTCTTTCCAATCAGATTTTAATTTACGCATCTTTACCCGGAAATGACGGTGTTCTAAAAAATTTGCGCACCAGTCATTAGAATATTGGGAACATTAAAATTCAATAGTTTTGCCAGGAGAATATTATGATCAACTCGATCAAAAGCTTTGGAAAAGTCGATCATACAGGATCTTATGGTGTTGCCAGGTGTTTCTAATGCAGCTAGCCAATGATGGATGAGGTGAATTAGTGCATGTGTTGTTGAACTATTCTTGATATTTCCATACTGATAGTGGTCTATATGCGGCCAAACATACTGACTCAGCCAACGGAAAACAAAGCGTTCCAATATTTTACTTAGAACAGAAGTAAGTGATATAGGTCTTAAGTCTTCGTCGACAGATTTTGGTTTGGGAATTTTAGGTATTGCTAAAACATCAGCACTTTTCCAGTTTGGTCTTAAAATGTATATATTCTACACTCGAATTTTCCGTCACCCTAAGTCCTTATAGAACATGCTATGTAATCGAGTGAAATGCCCAATATCATTTATAATATACCCAATTCTCTCCTGGCATTACCACCTTATTATATATACAGAACTCGCGATCAAGCTCTCGGCAACGGCCTCCGTGGCTCAGTGGTCAGAGCATTGCACTAGAATCGCAAGGTCGTGGGTTCAATTCCTGCCGGAGGGCCTGTGTAGTTGCATTTTTCGCAACCGCTCCCGGTTTGGTCTTAAAATGTATATATTCTACACTCGAATTTTCCGTCACCCTAAGTCCTTATAGAACATGCTATGTAATCGAGTGAAATGCCCAATATCATTTATAATATACCCAATTCTCTCCTGGCATTACCACCTTATTATATATACAGAACTCGCGATCAAGCTCTCGGCAACGGCCTCCGTGGCTCAGTGGTCAGAGCATTGCACTAGAATCGCAAGGTCGTGGGTTCAATTCCTGCCGGAGGGCCTGTGTAGTTGCATTTTTCGCAACTGCTCCCGGTTTGGTCTTAAAATGTATATATTCTACACTCGAATTTTCCGTCACCCTAAGTCCTTATAGAACATGCTATGTAATCGAGTGAAATGCCCAATATCATTTATAATATACCCAATTCTCTCCTGGCATTACCACCTTATTATATATACAGAACTCGCGATCAAGCTCTCGGCAACGGCCTCCGTGGCTCAGTGGTCAGAGCATTGCACTAGAATCGCAAGGTCGTGGGTTCAATTCCTGCCGGAGGGCCTGTGTAGTTGCATTTTTCGCAACTGCTCCCGGTTTGGTCTTAAAATGTATATATTCTACACTCGAATTTTCCGTCACCCTAAGTCCTTATAGAACATGCTATGTAATCGAGTGAAATGCCCAATATCATTTGGAAGAAAGCCTTGGGCGATTGTAGAGTTGAATATGGAGGAAATGGGATCACTGATGAGGGGCGCGCAAGTTTTAAGGAGCCAATTAGGTATCTCATCTGGCCCGGAGGATTTCTGAGTATTTATTTGGGACAGTTCATATTCGGCTTGTTGTGACGTGATGATAAATTCATCCCGAATTGTAAGGACTGGTAATCTGGTAAATTTCAGTGGCGGGATATCTTTCGTAACTTTACAGAAAGATTCAGCAATCGTATCAGCCAATTCAACACCTCGCTTGAAAACTCCATTATGAAAAAGGCTGGACACGCCAGGAGATTTAGCAAAACCTGCTAGTTGTTTGATATTTGACCACCATTTCTTTGGGTTAGTATCTTGAGTATTTAAAATTCTTTTAGTAAAATAAGTGCGACGTGCATTTTTACACAATTTGTTGACTTTGTTGCGATAGAAAGTATACATTTGAGTATGGCCAATTAGCCATGCACGCTGTCGTTTACTAATGTAGTAATGTACTAATGTCTTTTATTTCAGGGTTAATCCAAGGTTTATCGGATGGATGGATCTTGATACTGCGCATGGGAAGAGTAGAATCCATCGCTTGAGATATAATTTCAGTAAAAAAAGAAACTTTATCATTACATGATGTGGTGTAATAGAGAGGCGTCCAGTTGGTTTGCGACAATTTTGTGAATAGTTTTTGTTTATTGGAAGGTCTAGAATCTCTTCTTAGGATGCGTTTAGTTGGTTGAGGTAATGAAGAGAGTTTCTTTGGGTTGAGAAGAACACTGAGATGGTCTGACATACCAATAGGGGGAAGGATTAGTGCTTCATTATAATACTGCAATAAGGTAGAGTAAGCTTGATCGAGGATATTTACTCCTCGTGTTGGTTTGTTGACTAGTTTTTTTAATTTAAACGATGAACATAAGCTGCCAGGTTTGAATTGATTGAAGTCACCTAGAATGATAATTCCTGCATTTGGGAATTCTGCTAAAGCAGTATCCAAGGATTGAAATAAATGGTTTCGCAGTAGGTTATCTTTGTTTTGAGGAGGATGGTACACTGTTACCATGATGATTGAGTTGATTCCTCTAGGTAATCTGTTTGGTTTAAGTAAAAACCATTGAGTCTCAAATTGTGGATCTGAGAGGTGAGCTAATTCAAGAAAGTTTAGGTTATTGTTTATATAAGTGCACAGTCCTCCTCCACGTTGGTTCTCCGGCATATCCCTGCGTATAGCTGCAAAATTAGGTAGTCCAATTAAGTCATCGGGTATATGCGGTGAAAGCCAGGATTCAGTTATAAGAGCAATGTCACAGCTATTTGTTGAAATTGTCGCATGAAGGTGAGCTAATTTATTGATCATAGACCGAGTATTACTAAGGAATATTGTGGGAAAGGCGTGCATGGTTGTTTGGTTAATAGGTTGAATGTATATTAGGTTGCTACAATGAGTCGTTTTGGTAGGCTTATTGGAATTTAAAATCGACAAAGGCCGATGAGAGGAAGGAAAGCGATGTTCTTTGACAGATCGAGTTGTAATTCGGACAGGAATTGGTCGTCTCGAAAATGTTTTATAGGTTTCGTTACTTGGTGGACTGGACCAGCTCCAAGTGGTTCAGCCACTCCTTTGTCGGTCGATGAAGGCATGACGGAGGTCTGCTTCGTAATTGGGTTTTTCCGAAAAGAAACTTTCCTTGTTTTTTTCAAGGAGGGTTGATTACAGATATTTTCATACGTAATGATATGTGCTGTTCCGCATCAGATACTCGTATCTCGGCTATTTCGTTAATGATAGCTGGTGGAAAACTTGTAATTGATTGTTGTATTATTTCTGGTACTTGTTCATCGGCTATTACTATGGTGTTATTGTCTGTGGCAGCTGATGGATTACCCGTGATGATATGATGCGCCTCTTCAGACACTCGATCATCAGCTATTTCAATGATGTTATCATCTGTAATAGTTGGTGAATTGTCCTTAATTGTAGCAGCCATTTCAGTGGTGCTATCAGGTGCTATAACTGGTAAATTATTCATAGTGATATGCTGATTCGCTTCACTGCCGTCACGCGAAGGGGTGCTAAGTATCGGAATACATTTGTCGTTTATTATGCGCTTCTGATCGAGTTTTGTAAGCTTTCCTTTGAGTAAAACTATTTCAGTTTCGAGTTGATTTGTTCTCTTCTTCTCACCTGCCAAAACCCGTTCGAGTTCTTCAATTCTGTGAGATTGCTCAACCACAGGAGTAAATACAAGTTGTTGCGTATTGGCCAAAGTCTGCAGAGTATCAACTCTAGACTGCAAAATTTCCATATTTATTTTCATATCTTCGATCAACTCGTCATTACACGAACACATGCAGCAGCTTATGGACTCAGGATAGTTTGAATTCTTTCCAACGTTATTATCTAGTGCTAGCTCACAAGCTTTGGCAGAAAGTAGATTCGCTTCCACCGGCACAAGCATAGCGGGCGAGTCTGACTTGGCAAAAATTCTGACAAAATTCGACAAAGTTTGCCTAGTACTAGTCCGAACGTTTTCTCAAGATATAATCCACTGTAGAAGTTATAAAATATATTGGCAGAAAGATAATTCACCTTGCTACAACATACGTACAGTTTATCCGACCAAATAGCTTAGTTTCCCTAAAAAAAGCGAAATACCGAACATGTCCAAATCATAATAGCCGCCGTTATTTTGAAATTTTTTTCCGTATGTATTATAATGTCTTCTCCGAATGTTTTCTCGAGAAATAAACTACTGTATAAGCTATCAAATACACTGGAGGAAAGATAATTCAGCTGGCTACAACATACGTACACTTTATCCGACCAAATAGCTTAGTTTTCTTTAAAAAAGCGAAATACCGAACATGTCCAACACGAACTAGAGATCTTAGGTATCGGTCAGCGACCTTCACCATTAGCAAAAGGACCCATAAATGCCGCCATTTTGAAAGTGAAAATGGGGACACTTTTCCTAACTCAAAGGTAATAGGAGCACGCAGTCCAGTTATATATATATATATATATATAGGTCAGTGGGCTTGTCCCAGAGCCATTTGCTTTCCGGGGGGGGGGGGGGGGGGAGCTGGCTCTGCGGACGAGATTGGGAAAGGAGAGCCTGCACGGATGTCATACAATTTTGAACATCCCGAAATCGTGACGCAAAATGGCCATTGGTCGGGATGACCTAATGACGTCACGAATTAGAATCTTACTATTTTTGGATAATTAATATAAATGGCGGATTGTGTAAACTCGAGAGATCGGATTTTGGACGAGATTTTGAAGTCTTTGTCGTCAAAATTACAGTTCTCTTTGGAATTAAAGAATGAGCAAAGAATTGCAATCAATAATCTACTCGATGGCAACGATGTTTTAGCTGTTTTGCCAACTGGATATGGCAAAAGCTTGATTTTTCAAGTGTTCGCTCTTGCCATTAAGAGGGAAAGACAAAGTCAAAGACCAATGTCTGTAGTTATTGTTTGTCCACTGAAAAGCATAGTAGACGATCAGGTTGAAGAGGCAAAGGCTATGGGCATTTCAGCTTGTGCTATATCTAATGTATCGTTGGAAGATCTAAAGTCTGCGAAGTTCCAACTCATTTTTGGTTCGGCAGAAGTCGTACTCGATAAAGAAAGACTTGATGTCATCAAGGATTCGAAGTTTGCTCTACATGATAATTTGATTGCAATTGTAGTGGATGAATGTCACACACTGGAGACGTGGACTGGTAAAAGGCATCTATAATTGTTTCTTAAAAAACGTATTAGTTGTTTATTTGTTTATATTAAAGTATTTAATATTTATGATACTGTTTAGCCTGCGAGCAGGCTCTCCTTTTGGGGTTGGGGGACTGGGGAGAGGCGCTAAGTATCTTGCCAATCTCAACGTTTGTTGAGTCCTTTATTTCTTTTTATTATTTTTGGGGGGTGTCACGAATGTGCAATTATTATTATGTTTCGGTTCGGGTTTTTTCCTTTTTTGGGGTGTGACGATTTTGCATTTTGGCACATTTTACTTCCGCTACTGTTCATGCTTCCAGTGAGTTGTTAGCCTTGTGACTGAGTGGACTGAGGGAGGCATGTCGTACGTTCTTTGCTCCTTTCGCTTTTGGAGTTGAACAAAAAGTTGAACAGCTTTGCCTTTTGATCAAGGTGTTCTTGCACGTTGTTGGTAGATTTTGAAGTGTAGTTGTAAAACAGCGATCAGATGCGGCTGACAACTGTCTTGATATCGTAAATAATACTGGTTGGTTTGTGGTTTAATAGAGAATACCTCTGCACCCTAAATGTGAATTGCGATAACTTTACAAGCATGAAAAGTTGACTAGTGTGAAGTATGCACCACATTCAGCCTTCGATTCATGCTCCGCGTACTTGCCAGTAGCCCAGTCATGTTCGTATATATTCTGTGGTTGTGTCAAACACATCACAGATCAACCATATAAGCAACTTACTTGGAAAACCTACCAACAATTTGGTCAAAGGAAAAGCTGCATGCATGGTTTAAAAAGAAATAACTCGCAAAATCGAGCGCGAAACATGAACTGATCAACAGCTTAAAGCCTAAGAAAGATGCCTCGTTAGAAGCGATTTCGGAAACGGGGATATTGTGTCATTGAATCGCAGTGAACTGTTTGCTTAAGACTTCCAAATCTGCAAAACATTTTAAAACTTCTCAAAAATATACAAGAGAAACACAAAGGTTAGTTCATGAAGACAGAATGGACGAGTTGCAAACAGATGCGGAATTATGCATGCTGTGTTTATACATCAGTACATTTAATACCTAAGGAACCTTGACTTGCAAATAAACACAAGAGTCCAACGCCACAGTATATTAAATATACTGTTTACTGCATGAGCAACGGCTTTCTGCTTAGTCCAACAACTACAAAACGCACGTAATAAGCATCAAATAATGCAAAAAATATAAACATGTACTATGTTGAACTGTTTGCACGTCTAGATTAACGCCGTGAAGTTAGCTGCATGCATTCTAGTTCGCCAGCTGCACCAGTGTTTTTCCGGCCTTGTAGCTCGTTCAATCCAACTTTATCACTAAGCTGGCGAACTGGCAGCTAACTTCAAGAGGTTGACCATAACTTCACGGCGGGATTGTCTAATTATCGCTTGAATCTATAGAATCTAAACCGAATCTAGCACTGTAGGTTAGTCTACTAACTAAAAGTATTATAAGTTCCGTTGTTATTTGGAAAAACGGACTTGTTTACATGCACGTGCATCGAAGGCTTAATGCGCAGTACCTTTAACTGTAGTGCAAAATAGCTTTCGGAGTCCCAGTGCGGTTATAACTTATTTAGACTTGACATACGCAAAAACAAAAAAAACCCAAACAAAATCACTAAAAATTAATACACTGCCAAAAATGATTTAATGGTGTCCTAACACAGTACCTGTTTTTACCCATTTTAATTTGGAAAATATATGTTTGTCAAACATCTTTAGCTCCTTTATTATCTTGTCTGTGTAGTCGTCGACAATTTTTGCATTATCCACGATTTCCGTCTTTGCCAAAACTCCCCGTAAAGTTAAGAGTTTACTCAGATATTTGGTTGAAGAATATCCTTCTTTCAATTTCTTTCTATTTCTGAAAAAAGAAATCAAATATAAAAAAAATATGAAAGAAGACACCGCTGAGATTAATTGAGGCATGCAAAATTGTATTGCAGAATACAGTAATCCTTCTTTTCAAAGTCAAAGATATGCAGCTGCAACACACACGTGTGGCATTTATACGATATTTGATATTATCATTATCTTTATCAAAAATCAGATTTGCAGTAAAAACCTGAATTATTTTGATTTACAATGATTACTAGTATTTTACAATTAAAAATGAGTCGGAGCAAAAGAACCCCCCCCCCCCCCAAAAAAAAAACAAAACACACACAAAACAAAACCCAAACAAACACAACAACCTAGAGTTTGTTAAAACGAAGAGTCGCTGCTGGAATAAAACTGTTCGCATAACGAGATGTTCTGCACTTCGGATTAGAAAAGAGTCCAGACTCCAGATTTACGTTAGACTGTACTTAAGTGTTCTTCGTGGGGGAACTAAACAATTGATCTTATTTGAAAAGAAGCGCTTACAAAGAATGGATCTACGCTCATACAAAGATTTAAGCTGGGCTTTCTCAATAGATTCACCATATTCGCTATTGGGAAATATGATGCGCATTGCCCTACGCTGGATCGACTCGATCTGGTCGGACAACTAATGAGGGAGGCAATAATGCCACACCTCACAGGAAAATTCAAGTATAGGTCTTTTATTAAGCCTCTTTTCCAGTCATCGCAAAAACCAGCTCGCAGCGAGCTGCAAGCTGAGAGCGAGCTGCAAGCTGAGATACACTCATACAAGTACTCGCAGTAACATTAAAAAGAACTCACAACGATAAAACAAGCACTGCGAGTTATTTTTAATTACATACAAACACTCGCAGCGAGCTGGTTTTTGCGATGACTGGAAAAGAGCCTTTCGAGCAATATACAGTTATAAGAGCATCAGTGGGTATTGCACTTCTCTTCAGCAGTCGAAGGGCATACAAACGCTTGGAGGCTTTCTTGCAGATTGTATCCACATGGAGATTCCACTTTAGGTTGTTTTGGATAACGACACCTAGTAATTTGGCGTGAGGAACAACATCAACGTCATGCCCTTCAATTACAATCGGAGAATAGGGTGGAGGATGAGAGGAAAAACACTAAGCAGACACGAATTTCTTTAGTCTTCGGAGGATTAGGCCGTCTCATGTTATTGAGTGATGCCCAATTGGAACATTCAGCAATTTTAGATGGTAGAATTAACGTCGATTCTCGGGGAATAACTGCCCATATAGTAGTATCATCAACGAATTTGACGACATCTTCAGACACTCTCAGATCGTTAACCATCACTAAGAACAGAAGAGGGCTGAGCTTCGTTCCTTGTGGAACTCCCGCATTAATTGGACCTCCAGTAGGAAGAGTTTCTTCAACAGAATGTTATGATCAATTCGATCAAATGCTTTAGAAAAGTCAAGCAGGGAAATCCGTAGAGAAACACCACACTTGTTGGTTGCCTCGTACCATTTTTGGAACAGGTACACTAATGCCTTAAGGAACCAAACTGAATAGGGTCAAGTTTATCCAAAATAGATTGTAGCAGCCACTTATATGGAAACGACTCAAGGAGTTTGCTTACAATGGGGGTCAAGGAAATTGGTCTGAAATCTGTGTCTACATCAAGGGCAGGAGAGGATTTCGTAGCGGGAATAACATTTGCAGACTTACAAAGAGATGGAATAAAACCTTCACGTATGAAGGAGTTGAAGATGGCACACAATGGACGACATAGTGTAGACGTGTTGCCACGGAGAAGCCATGATGGTATCTCATCAGGGCCAGATGACGAACCAGGTTTAGCTGAGAAAAGTTCAGGGGGGATGCACCTACTGCAACAAACGTATCATTAAATAAGTTGGCAAGAGATGTATCAGAGTAGGAATGGCCATCATGGATCAGAGTGGAAACATTCTTGGAAGATGAAAAACCAGCAATGCTTTTCACCGCTGACCACCACTTTCGAGAATTGACCTGCTGAATATCCGCTATATTATAGCTGTAAAATTTGGAACGAGATTTTTTGCAAAGAGCGTTGACCTTGTTTCGGTAAAATCTGAACATTAGGTCACAGAATAAGGAACGGCACCTTTGATGTAAGCGTCCTCGCGAAATGTCGGCCTCACGATCCCGGCGCCATTTTGAAAGCAAGTGCCCCCGGGAAATTAGCCCTCTCGACCCTCGGCCTCCTGTATTCAATTACTCTTGGCTTTCTTATGACCTTTTAATTAAATTTATATTGTTATCTATATAAAGTAATTTACTTTAGAAAACGATTCTTTGGAGATGAAAATCTTTGACCACGAGGTTATTAAAACTTCAGTACGCAGATATTACGGGTAAAAGTCCGTGGCGAAAAAGTCCTGCACTCACGTTCTCGATTTTGCCGACACATTTGTTTATAGAAAAAGATGGCTAAAATTTTCGCAACTACGCATTGTTGAAATACATCGGGTACGTATGTTGTCAGAAATTTTATAAGCTTTGATTCGGTATATAGTTCAAATTTTAGTGTTACCCGTAACTTTTTA
This sequence comes from Corallium rubrum, assembly GCA_964035015.1. Lineage (NCBI taxonomy): Eukaryota > Metazoa > Cnidaria > Anthozoa > Scleralcyonacea > Coralliidae > Corallium > Corallium rubrum. Next base: position 10,630,345 of record OZ035997.1, read on the forward strand.
AAATGTTCAAAATGTTCTCACCATTGCTCGTAAAATAAGAATTATGTTAATGGAAAAAGGACTCCTCACAAGTGTTATAGAATTTTGGATTTTGTTTTTAAATACTAAACGCATAGCCCTGAACAAGATATTAAACAAAGGGCATGCACTGTCAAGTGCTATTCATGTCAGAACTTTTAATTTTCTTGCTGGGAAGTATTTTAAAATATAATAATAATATTTAATATTTATACAGCGCTTAAGTTATGTTAAATATTCAAAAGCGCTTTACAATGATTCAACAATATATACAATGTCAGTGAACTAAAATAATAGAATATCCTAACTAGGTAGAAATGACATAAAAACATTTCACAAAACACTGCAATCAAGATTCAATGGTATATACGGAGGGCTACAGCATAAAAGCCTCCTTAAATTAAGAAATATATTAGCATTAAGAAATATCATATTGGGAGTTAAAAAGTTATATCAAAAGCTTTCTTAAAAAGAAATGTCTTCAATTGAGACTTAAAGCAATTAATAGTTTCACTTTGTCTGATGTGATGGGGCAGCGAGTTCCAAATTGACGGAGCAGCATGGGCAAAACGCTCTGTCACCAAGAGTCTTGGCTTTAGTTTGCGGAATAAGAAGCAGGCACTGATTATCTGATCTTAATTGATAACGGCTGGTGGTTTTGGTTGACAACAATTCCGTTATATAGCTAAGCGCCAAACCATGGAGAGCTTTGTAAACAAGGAGTGCAATCTTGTAATCAACTCGAAACTTTACAGGCAGCCAATGAAGGTGCATCAGAACCGGAGTAATGTGAGCAATTCTAGGTGTAAAGCATGTCACCCTTGCAGCGGCATTGAGAACCTTCTGCAGACGCTGAAATTGATATTGAGGAATTCCAAACAAGAGAGAATTGCAGTAATCCAAATGCGATGTCACAAAAGCGTGTACGAGAGTCTTAGTCGATTCGGTGGAGAGGAATTTCCTTATCTGTCGTATGTTGTACAAACCTCTGAACGCTTTGCTGCAAACCTTACCCACATGGACATTCATGGACATATGGCTATCGAACCACGAGCCTAAATTTCGAACACTTTCAACAGGTTTGATATCCACATTTCCAACTCGGACAGAGTCAATTTTAATCTTAGCGAGTTGCTGGCGAGTTCCTATTATCAGAAATTTCGTTTTTGAATCGTTGAACATCAATTTGCGAGAAACCAACCAGGCGCGAACGTCGGCGATACAAGCCTCGATAGCTCTGACTGCTTGATCTTGAGCTGTAGATGACTCGGGACGGAAGGATAAATAGAGCTAGGTGTCGTCTGCATATCCGTGAGCAGATGGTAGATGCTTATTAACAACCTGAAACAATTGAGAAAGATAAAGTAGAAAAAGAACGGGTCCAAGGCAGCTCCCTTGAGGAACTCCGCAGTTCACCGCAAAACTGGTAGAAGACGCTTGGTTGATATGAACACGCTGTTTTCTGCCAGAAAGAAACGATTTGATCCACTTGAGAGCATTTCCCACAATGCCAAAATCTGACTCCAATATGTCCAACATAATTCCGTGATCAATCGTGTCAAAGGCAGCACTCAAATCCAAAAGCATTAGAAGCGTTACTTCCTGTTGATCCATGTTCATAAGAATGTCGTTTTGAACTTTTAAAAGAGCAGTTTCGGTGGAATAGAATTGGCGATATGACGATTGATTGGCAGGAAGAGGGGCATTGTCAGTGCATTGCTTAAATAACTGACTAACAACCGCTTTTTACGTAGACTTGGACACAAACGATAAATTACTAACCGGTCTAAAGTTTTCAAAAACTACATCAAGGCCAAGTTTTTTCAGGAGCGGCGCAAGAAGAGCGACTTTCCATGTATCTGGGACATGTCCTTCATGTAGTGACAAGTTGATCATTTTCGTAATGACAGGTGTTAGTTCGTTGGCATATAGCTTCAGCAACCATGTTGGAATTGGATCTAACTTGCAAGATGCATTCGACGAATTCGTAATTATGTCATGAACATCTTTTTCAGAAAGAAGCGCAAATGTTTCTAACTTGACTTCAGGTGAACGGTATTCTACAGACGGTGGATTCACTGTGATGTTATCAATGTCATCCTTTATTAATTCAATCTTTCGACAGAAGTATTTGCCAAACTCATCCGCCAGTTGGCACGAATCATCATGTGGAGGCAGAGGCTTCTCCTGACGTACTTTACAAAGTGAAGACACAACTTTAAACAGTTTTCTTGAATCGCCCGAACATTGATCAATGAGCTCGGAATAGTGTTTGTGCTTAGCAGTGTTCAGTTTGGCAGAATACTTGTTACAAATGCTGCGATAAGCATCTCTATCCCTTCGGCGTTTTGATTTCAACATCTAGTTTTTCTCTAATTTTCTTCGTTTAGCCTTTAGGTGTTTAAGTTCTTCGTTGAACCATGGTACTCTTGGTCTGACGACAACAACCCTTCTTTGCAGAGGAGCATGTTTTTCTAGGATGCGTTACAACGTAACATCGTAGCACTCCACCAAATCATCCAGGCTGGGCCAAGGTACATTACACAAATTTGATTAAGTAATATCAGTTTTGAAAGCCTCGAGATTAATTTGTTTCATCTTACGAAACTGAATTTCCTTCATTGTGAGGTTAGGACGAGGGATGGATAAACTGCATTCAACGAAGCAGTGGTCAGATATATAGAAAGTGGTTTGGACTGAACGAATGTTAATGTCATTGGACGCTCTCGAAATCAGAAGATCCAATATGTGATCGGACGTGTGAGTTGGAACCATGACATGTTGTATAAGGCCAAATGTTTCCAATAAATCGATAAATTTCTTGGCATCACCGTCTGATGAATCATCAAGATGAAAATTGAAATCTCCAGTGATTAGCAATACTTCAGAGCACATAACAATGCTCTCAAGAAAGGTAGAAAATTCTTCAAAGAATACACTTGGAGAAACAGGGTGAGCCTGGGAATACGGCGGACGGTAGACAGCGACAATTTTGATAGTACGATTGGTTCCAATAAAGTTCCATTCAGAAAATTCGAATGACCGTTTTTCACCGCCATCAACTAAAGAAACTTTAAAATTGTTATTGAACATGACACCAGTACCACCGCCTAATCTGTTGGATTGTCTTGGAAAGCTTTTAAAAGAGTAACCAAAAAATGAAACAAAATATTTTTTTTTATTTGTGCAAATTTTGGTGCAAATTAGTGATCATACCTTTTGAACATATGAAGAAATATTGAAACGTTTATGGTCAATGGTGAGAACATTTTGAACATTTTAAAAAGTTACAGGTAACACTATGATTTGAACTATATACCGAATGAAAGTTTATAAAACCATACACAGTGCTAAAAAGCGGTGCCCTGTGGCGTTCAAAATATCGCGTTAAAAATGTCGCGTCAAAAATATACTATTGATTCCTAACGAACGAACGAACGAACACACGGAATATAAAGCGTTTGAAAGTTAGCTGGGCCCGCAAGCTAACTTTCAGCTAGGGCACCGCAATTTCGTAACAACATAACAACATACGTACCCGATGTATTTCAACAATGCGTAGTTCCGAAAATTTTAGCCATCTTCTATAAACAAATGTGTCAGCAAAATCGAGAACGTGAGTACAGGACTTTTTGCCACGGACAAATAATTTTATCTCCAAAGAATCGTTTTCTAAAGTAAATTACTTATTTATTTAACTAAATATTATTTATATATATATATATATATATATAGATAGATAGATAGATAGATAGATAGATAGATAGATAGATAGATAGATAGATAGATAGATAGATAGATAGATAGATAGATAGATAGATAGATAGATAACAATATGAAGTTAATCAAAAGGTCACAAGACGACCAAGAGTAATTGACTACAGGAGCACGAGGGTCGCAAGGACGAGAAGGCGAATTTTCCGGGGGCACTTACTTTCAATATTGGCCGACTGGCGCATGCGCATAAAAATAATGGGACACTTTTTTTCGCGAGTCGGACTTCTGGTTGATCCTTATTCTGTGATTAAGTCGTTTCCAACAGACTAAGCGGTTTGGCGTTTGGAAATTAACTTCTTTATTTCAGGAGTGATCCACGGTTTGTCACTGGAATCTATCGTTACCCGTCTAAGGGGAAGATGCTTCTCTATGATGTCATTCACGGTATAGAAGAAAAGAACTTGAACTGTTCGCGACAAGATTGCATACAGAAAAGTGGGGAATTCGACGATTAGAAAGTCGAATATCTCTAATTAGACGAGTAGATCTTGAGCAGAGGGATTGGTGTGACTTGAGTGGTCGAAAGACAATATAGAACTGTGATAAAAAGCCAATATAAAATACAAAACCCGACACTCCCTCAGCTCCTTTTGAGAAACTTGGCGTGGACCTATAATAGGACCATTCAACCCTTCTACGAGAGGAAACAGATTCGCTCTAGTGGTTCACTGCCGCTTTTCGGTGTTCACTCAAGCCGAACCACTGCCCAACAAAGATGAAAGAAGCAGAGACCGTCGTCAAGGCACTCGAACGCTTGTGGTTATTTTTTGGGCGGAGAACTCGCACAATGTCAGTAAGCACATGTCAAGGTCTATCCGATAGAAGCAAGCATCCCGTTCATGCGTTGCTTAACCAGTATCACATCCACCGCTCTAAGACTGCAGCCTACCACCCTCAAGCCAGTGGCGCGACCGACAGAGCGAACCAGACGCTGAAAGCCAAACTTCAAGCAACACGAATCGAGCATGGAACGGAATGGGATGATCGTCTGCCATCTGACATATTTCACAGGAATAATACTGTTCACAACACCACGAAAGTAACACCGTTCAAACTTCAAAGCTGCATTTGGCGACGACGCTCAAAACCCATTTGACCCAGTTGATTCCACACAGAATGATGCTAACCCTCACCAACATACGTTGAACAATCGCGAGCTGCAAGCGACAATTCGAGAGCGAATTATTAAAGAGAAGACAAAACGTCATGGAAAACTCACCAGAGGTCCACCGTACAGAGTCGGCCAGTATGTGCACGCCCGAAAACACCCGCGTGAGAAAGGCTACACACTGGTCCCTGGGAGATCATCTAAGTTCGTGGGGGAGGATCAAGCTACAAACTGAGACATGTGAAGCATCACCGTTGGGTCTCTCGACGGCCGAACATCTCAAAGATGCCTTCAATCGACCACCGCGTCTAAGAATTCCCAGGCCAAGCGCTCGTAAAGAACGACGAATTACCTGCCGAACACCAATGACAACCCAACGATGTCAGAGCGCAGCACAATATATAGATACGGATTCTGACGGTGAACTACCCTCCTGAACTATCACGACACCCACTAGCACGAGCGACGACCGCACGATGGCGTTGCGAACACTTCTTGATCGTGACGTGGAGGGCCCCTCGACTGGTTCGGCGAAGCTAGAGACAACCGACACAGTTGAACCTACCAGTAGGAATGTAAGCGACGATGCTGGAACGGAGTGGGACCATCCTGAACCCCAACGCTATGAAATACGAGTCTACTACCAATGGAACATCCCACATCGATGACCTCGACGAAAGCGAGAACATACAAAACACTACCAGGCCATCGCGATCAACTCGGAGTAGACATGCAACCACCAAGACGATTTGGAGAATGGCTCACTGGGGACAGCGCAGATGCAGCAATTGATGCCACCTACGGACAACGCTTCATCAGACGACGAACATTTAAATTTTTAAACTAGGCGGTAGGGACAATAGCTTAATTAGCCGTGTGACACGCGGTCGAGAGGAACTGGGGAAACTGGCTTGCGACGGGGTCACACAGCGGATCTAATTAATAGTTGCTTCCTACTGGAATTCCGGTTATTGACCAACATAATGCCCCCACCCCTGTAGAAATCCCAGTTAGTTTGGAAGGCAATTCCATGACATAGCTTTAATATATCATCCAAAAGATTGAATGAGATTTTAATGGAAAGAGTCAAATTATGATATAATCCAAGCTACAGAAAATAAAAGAGGGCCTGATAAAATATTTGGTTTCCATTTCTAGCAACATTTAGATTATATAACAATATATAAAATATTCTTGTAAAAAGATTATCTCATAATAATAAAATAAATAATAATAATAATAGACTTTATTTAAAGAAGGTAAAAAAAACCAGTTTAGCAAAGCTAATCTTACACTGGGCCTTCTAACCTAAAGGAAATAAATAAATTACAAGAAAAAAAACAAAAAAAAAAAACAAACAAAAAAAAACAAGAAATTAAAAAAAAAAATAAATTATTACACAAAAAAAAAAAAAAAAATTAAAAAGTATCTAAAATATTTAAAGAGTATCTAAAAAGTACCGATAAGCCCTAGTTTTAAAAGAATTAAGAGAAGATGACTGTTTGATTTCGAGTGGTAAGCTATTGTATATAATAGCACCACTATAAGGTAAAGTTTTTCTACTGATATCTAATTTGACTGGAGGTGTCCAAAGATCGTTATTTGCTGAACTCCTTGTAACACGGTTAGTCACGGATGACTTTAGCATAAACATGTCACTAATGTACTTAGGTACCATGTTATTTAAAGCTTTGTACACCATAATCGACTTTCGTAACATGGTTCTTTGTTGAACAGGGAGCACTCCAGCAGTTTTGAAAAGTGGTCTAGATGTGGTTAATTTAGGTTTATCATAAATAACTCTCAGAGCCAGTTTCTGCAACTTGTGAATTCGTGTAATATGACTTGACTGGCCCCATACTGTGCAACAATAATCAATGTGGGGTTGTAAAAAACACTTGTAGTAAGTTAATCTGGAGTCAGTAGGTAGGTACGCTTTGATTCGTTTTAATAAATATATTCCTTTGATTAAAGACTTGGCCAACTTATCAATCTGATGTTTCCATAATAAGTGTTTATCTATTACAACTCCAAGTAATTTTTCACTGTCAGTGTTTTTCAGGTTGTCTCCATTGAACTCCACTTGTAAATTTGAATTTAATCTCGTTGCTCGCTGATAGGTTGTTATAAGCATTGCCTTTGTTTTCTCCTGATTTACAGCCATATTGTTGTCAGTGCACCAGATATGTACATTACTCATATCATCAGTTAATTTAACATTAAGTTCCGCAATTGATTTTGCACTGGTATGAATAGTGGAATCATCAGCATACATATCAGTTTCCGAATTAATACATAATGGTAGATCATTAATAAAAGTTATAAAGAATAAAGGGCCCAAGATGCTTCCTTGGGGGACACCGTGTAAGCTAGATCTTTTGGAAGATAAAGTTCCTTTTAGCTGTACACATTGGTCCCTACCCTGTAGATATGATTTAAACCAAGATAATACTAAATTATCACATTTGTAAATGGCAAGTTTTTGTAATAATAAATCAGTGTTCACCATATCAAAAGCTTTACGGAGATCAATAAATATGACTCCATTCAAAAGGCCTTTCTCCATGTTGGATGCCCACATATTTACAAGCTTTGATAATGCTGTTTCACATGAGTGGTTTTTCCTAAAGCCCGACTGAGAAACATGCAATAAATTATACTTAACAAGAAAATGATAAAAATGATTGTGAACATGACGCTCAAGTATCTTGCTAACTGCACAGAGAATAGCTATGGGCCTGTAGTTATTAACATCAGAGTGATCGCCAGATTTGTATACTGGAATAATTTTTGACGTTTTCCATCTAATTGGAAATACTCCACTTGTTAGGCTTTTGTTGAATATTTTGGTCAAGGACGGAGCAATGACTTCAGCTGACAACTTTAAAATTTTATGACTCAAACCATCAAGGCCAGTTGCTTTACGGATGTCCATGTTTAGTAGAGAGTCACATACTTCATTGTCGGTTATTAATGGCACAGTAAAATGTGCATCATCTGTAATACTTGAATTGACCATTTCTTCTAACGTATCAAAGTTGTATGAAGACCGCTGGTTTGGAATGTATCTGTCGACTATAGTTGAAAAAAAATCATTGAAATACTCACACATGCCTTTGGAGTCTGAAATAAAATTTGAGCCGTTCTGTAAATTGGAAGGGGTTGACTTGGCATAGGTTGGAGCCAAGTCTTTTAAGTAACCCCATAGCTTCCTTGAGTCACCTTTGTGCTTTTCAATACAAGTTTTGTAGTAAGTTGTTTTGGCATTCCTTATTAGTGAAACACAACGATTCCTTGCAATCTTGTAATTTACCATATCATTGACTGACTTGAATTGATCCCTTTGAAATATACACTGAAGAATCTCATCAGTCATCCAATCAGGCTGTTGTTGTCTTTTAACTGAACACTTAAAATGATAGAGTAACACATTTTGCAGTTTTTGGTTTCCTTGCTTCGTCTTTGAGATATTTCAGTTTGTTTGATATGCAAATTTAACTTATATATATAAGATAACTTTACGTCACTCTTTGCATAATGACTTATCGCAAAACATTATATATCTTTGTTATTGTCAAACAAAACACTTAAAATTTACAGACTCTGTTGTACGAGAAACACTCGCACATGGTTCCTAATTCGCTTTTGTGCTTTTGTTCGAATAATAACAAACTGTGATATTGAACACTTTGCGATAAGTCATTATGCAAAGTGTGACCGGTAAAGTTATCTTATATTAGACAAATTATTTACATACCAAACAAACTGAAATATCTTAACGACGAAGCAAGGAAACGAAAATCTGTAAAAGATATTACTCTATCATTTTAAGAGTTCTTTAATTCAAGTAAGGCAGACTTAATTTTCGTTTCACATAGGCAGTTTAAAGCAATATAGTAACCATTGTAACATCAGTCACAATATGATTTCTCTCCTGGACCTCCAGAAAGGATTATACTAGTGACAATGAGTTAATTAAATTACCACCAAGTTTGGTGTATTGTAAAATATTGTGAAATAAGAATTTATCATTTGTCTCATGTTTGAAGACAAAATGATAAAAAAACATACATGTGTGATCATAGTCTTTGTCCATTCTGTGTAACAGCAGTAATTACAGTTACTTAAACATCATCTACAGTATGATAGACACGTGTAAACTACAGTATCTAGTATAATCCCTTGCTGTTTATAAGGAAAACTAAACTTACTAAAGGGAATTCACATAAAAAATGTGACAGCTAATGAGACATGAGATCATTTATCGCAAAAAAATTCTAAAATGTAATTTCAGTCACATGAAATTGCCTTGAGCAATATTCAGTTGATAGTTGTATAATATATAGTCTCTATTTTGTTCTTGTCATATATCTTATCTCATAGTCAATCGAGATATATGGTCTGGAAACTCAGCTAAAGTCTTTGGTCTATCTTTTTGTTCGCCTTTATGCATTTTTGTGCACGGTGTACGGTCACTGAACACATTGTATTTTAGTATAATGAACGAATTGTCCATGCAATAGCAACGTTTCAGTTCAATCACTCAACCGTGCTATTTAAATATTAATACAGTAAACCTAAAACAAAGGATGTGCACCGTGTAAGGTACGGTTCAACATAAAATCACAGCTCATTATAGGCGCTTTGAAGTTTGCCGAGTTTCCAGACCATATCTCAATTGACTATGCTTATCTCAGAACCCGGGTGTAGAATCTCAACATGTGTGGAGTCATTATATTTACACGCATGTAAAAAGCGAGATAGGGAGAATATTTGTTGGTTACCAACAAATATTCTCCCTATCTCGTCGAGATAGGGAGAATATTTGTTGATAACCAACAAATATTCTCCCTATCTCGCTTTTTACATGCGTGTAAATATAATGACTCCACACATGTTGAGATTCTACACCCGGGTTCTGAGATAAAACGACTCGAGTGAATCATGCCATGTTAATGCATGCATGGTAGGGACTGCACGGTGAAGATTGTGGGGCACTGGAAACAATATACTATAGTTCTTTTTTTGGTCTGCCATCATACTGAAAATATATTGACACAATGCAACTTGTAGCCCAACAAGTACTTATGACACACATATGGATTGGCTAGTTCCCAGGTGTATATTAAATATCAAAAACAACCTTGGTCTGCCATCTGAGTTCCAGTGGTCTAATGGTGAGAGTGTCCAGCTGGTGTTTGGGGGTTGTGGGTTCAAGTTCCATCTGGGGCTCAGAGTTTTTCTCTGTGTTTAGCTTGCGACAGCTTGTACAGCAAAAACATACAAAAAAACTTTACCAACTCAAGCTCAAATCACTAATAATAATTAATATAATAATTATATAGACTATAGTTCTTGACAAAAAGATATTCAGATCGACAAAAAGACTCGAGAAAAGGGCCTTTGGGATACATACATGTACAATATCCTAGCTTTGAAAAGAATAGAAACAAATCAAAAAGTATAAAGCACATGCAACAACATCTTGAGCAGAAGGAAGCCCATCAAACCAAAACTCAAAAGGAGGAAAAAGCAATAGTGAGAAAAACCAATGAACAAAAAAGCTGAAAGGTTTAAAGCTTACGATAAAAATATAGAGTATTAAATCACAAACTTTAGTTGCAATAATTTTTTTAGTTTTCTTGTTTACATCCTGTCACTGTTAATTTTGTATATACTGTATATTAATTGCTGATGTTTTTGTTCACCCATTGCTTTTTATATGGTCGTATAAGCACTAATGTTAAAATAAACTTCAAATAAACGACAAAATTTTTAATGGTATACATGTTTCGGCAAAGCTTATGCCATCTTCAGTACGAGTAATTATAGAATATTTACAAGTGATATTTATATGCTAACTAACTAACTAAAGGCTAATTAAAAATACAGAGGTATGACTCATCTAATGGATTTGTTAGGTGTTACGCCACGTATAGAGATGTTAATTACAGAGTTGATAAATCCAGACAATATTCACAAACAAGGTATATAGAGATGCTAATTACAGTGTGACAAACAATCTTACAAAAAAAAATAAAATAAAAAAATAGACTATGTGAATTATAAACTAAAAATCGTGTTCAAATGATGGACTTGAATATTAAGTTCAGGTTTGAGTTTCTTAATGTGTAGAGCTTCTTTAAGTTTAAGAGATATAATAGAGTTAGCAGAGTCTAAGATTTTAAAGCAAGAGAAGTTATACTGATTTTTGCAAGAAGATGATTGTTCGAGATGTTTAAATATGTGTGAATTTTTGTCGGTATGAGTGTGTTCCTTCATCCTAGTGGTAAGGTGGCGAGTGGTTTCGCCAATATAACGGGAGTTACATCCCGCGCAAGTGAATTGATACACCACAGAGGATTTAAGTTCACTGGGAATTGGGTCTTTGAAACTAAAGAGGTTCTTAATTTTATACGAGGAAAAAACAAGTTTGATATCTAAGTCAGTGCATAACCGTTGAATAAGGGATCTCAGTTTGCGTTGTGTAATTTTGGACTGAAAGCCAATGTATGGAAGTTTGAAATAGCGTGGTTTTTGTTTTTCATCGGCTGTCACGGTATTGGTTTTGTTGGAAACGTTATTCTCATTGAATTTTCGAATGACATGGTCAATTACATGAAAAGGAAATAAGTTACGTTTGAGCGTAAAAATGAGTTGTTTGAGATCTTGTTTGAAACCATTTTCTGTGTTATTTATTTTCCGTATCCTATCAAGTAATGTGTTGATTAGGCCAGTTTTATAATTTAACGGAGTAAGACTTAAAAAATTCATGAGGAGCCCTGTGTATGTTTTTTTATGAAAGATAGATGTAGTACAAGCAGGATTCGATGATTTAGTCACTAACACATCTAGAAAGGGAAGTTTGTCATTTTTTTCTTTTTCAAACGTAAATTTGATATCATCATGTTGATGGTTTAAATAATCAAAAAATAGCATGGCATCATTCTCGTTGTTAAATACACAGAAGTGTCGTCAACATACCTACGATAAAATAAAACACTGGGGCCATCGTAACTGTTTAACCAAATTCGTTCATAATAACCCATGAAGAGATTGGCGAGTACTGGTGCTAAAGGGGAACCCATATATAGCTACTCCATCGATTTGGTCATAGAATAAACCATCAAATAAAAAGTGGGTTTGTGAGGTGGCAAATAGAAATAGTTGTTTGAGATCTTTTCTGCTAATTGGAAATTTTGGTTGGTTTTTGAAAATAAGATTTAGCGCGATCTCAATTGTTTCAGTTAACGGAATGTTTGTGAACAGGCTTTCTACATCGAAAGATATGAAGAATTTGTTACTGGAATCAAAATTTAAAAAATCTTCAACGAACGAAAAAGAGTCCTTAGTTGTATGATCGTCAGGTATGAGTAGTTTGTAATTGTAAGCGTTAGTAGATGATACGATAGGTCTAAGAGGAGGTGCTTGGTTAGATTCTCGATATTTATGAAGCTTAGGTAAACCATAAAATCTCGCTGGTTGTGAGCCTTTAGGAGATATTTTGATAAGTGCTATCACCTAAAGAACCTTGGTTTTTTAGTTTCCTAAGACGTTGAACTTTGGCTTCTCTAAAGAGCGTAGGATCCTTATCTAATCGTTTAAACTTTAACTGATTGTTAATAATACTAAGACAAGAGTTCTTATATACCTGGCGTTCCGTAATGACTACTCCATTTCCCTTGTCAGGCTTCAGAATAATAATATTTTCATTGTTTCTAATGTTCCTTAAAATATGGTGTTTCTTCAGGTCCGCTGGAGTGGGACGATATGACGAGATGTAACTTTGAGCGATATGAGCAAGTTCATTCTGGTCTATGAATTCACTTGCGCGGGATGTAACTCCCGTTATATTGGTGAAACCACTCGCCACCTTAATTACCACTAGGATGAAGCAACACACTCATACAGACAAAAATTCACACATATTTAAACATCTCGAACAATCATCTTCTTGCAAAAATCAGTATAACTCCTCTTGCTTTAAAATCTTAGACTCTGCTAACTCTATTATATCTCTTAAACTTAAAGAAGCTCTACACATTAAGAAACTCAAACCTGAACTTAATATTCAAATCCATCATTTGAACACAGGGGCGTAGGAAGCAGGGGGGTCAGGAGGGCCCGCGGCCCCCGCAATATTTTATAAGGGGGGGCCGGAATAGCTTTCGGCCCCCCCAAAATACAACTGGTTCTCACAGATGTTGCATTATAAGTGCGACTTCGATTGCGCTGATTGGCCAATTAATAATAATAATCCATCCTGACTCACAGATAGCATAGACTCACAAATCATAATGAAAGGGCCTAACGAAAGAGGTAGAGAAGACTCTGAAAATGCCATTTCCGACGATCTAGAGAATATTTTAATAAAATTCTGATGCCTGCTTCAGTAGTGTGGTAACATCGTCGGTTTGCACGCGAGTGAGAGTGAGTTCAAACCACTGACCTGTATATAACTGGACCACTTGCTCCTATTATCTTTGAGTTCAGGGGCGTAGGAAGCAGGGGGCCGGCCCCCACAATATAGGTAGAGAAGACTCTGAAAATGCCATTTCCGACGATCTAGAGACTCCAAATTTTCAAAATTTTTCCGATCGGCGCCAACCATGGTGGCGCCTCGTGGGAGTCAGCCCCCCTAACTTTATCAAGCTACCTACGCCCCTGTTTGAACACGATTTTTAGTTTATAATTCACATAGTCTATTTTCTTTTATTTTTTTTTTTTTGTAAGATTGTTTGTCACACTGTAATTAGCATCTCTATATACCTTGTTTGTGAATATTGTCTGGATTTATCAACTCTGTAATTAACATCTCTATACCTGGCGTAACACCTAACAAATCCATTAGATGAGTCATACCTCTGTATTTTTAATTAGCCTTAGTTAGCATATAAATATCACTTGTAAATATTCTATAATTACTCGTACTGAAGATGGCATAAGCTTTGCCGAAACATGTATACCATTAAAATTTTTGTCGTTCATTGCTTTTTACTTTTTTTTAAATAGTTTTCTTATTGTAAAACCACTTGTGACTTATAGTGTAGCTTGTCTAAGTGTATGATTTGGCATAAAAATAGGAAAAGGAGCAATTTTTCTTCTGTAAAATTTACAAATTTATGCTGGTGAATTACTTATTAAAGGTGGTCTACAGTCGGTTCTGCGCATGTGCCAAGTGGGGGGCTCCACCGGAAATCGGTTTATCGTTCCCAGTCTAATCGGCTGTGCGCGTTGTTTACATCGTAGGGAGCTTAAGCAAGCTAGGACGGCAACGGCAATCTAAAGTTCAGTATCTAGCAGAAACCAGGAATCATTTGCGTAGTACTGAATACATAAACTACGTTTTCCGACATTCAAAAGCTTCAGAGTTCTAAAAGGATTTTTGTCGCACAGTTTGAAGTCAAACTCAACTAACAGGTTTCTCCGTTTCACGAGTTAACGTCGTCGTGAAGACGTGAAAATGATCTGAATAACGTTGTGTGTAGAACGGGGACGGCGTTAGGATTACTCTTGGGACTAAAAATTATTCATTTTCTTTGTTGTGTGAGGAAAAATCTATTGTATTAAGGACCTTGTCAGTTGACGTTCACGTTGTATTTGCTTAAGCTCCCTCGTGTCAGTGCTCGAGGAGGATGACCGACGCATCGACTTCGAATCCTAACCCTCAAGTCAAGACAAACGATACATTGAAAAGAGTACTACGCTAGAAGAGATGCCTCTAGAGTGTGCTTACTTGATGCTTTTGAGAGATGGAAAACGGTAAAGTTAGAAAATAATCTAAAGAACGAAGTCGATTTATACGCTGCTGATAAATCCATGTCGGACTCACTGATTTTATCACTAATATTTCTTCAGTGACAGTGTTTCCTAGGCATGCTGATGAGCCCTGACATTGGGTGAAATAGCTAAATACTATGGATCTATAAGTCAACATGTTAATTCAGTGATTAACTGTACTTGTATTGCATGTTATTTCACTTGTTTGTATATAGGGAAAAAAATATAGACAAACCATTCTCAATATTTCCAAGACAATACAGATTCATGACCAAAGTTCAAAGAATTTATTAATTTAACTTCTCCAACTATTATTAATCTAACCCTGCTGGCTGAATATGTAAATACCAATATAATCCATTGTTTAGTATCAATAGAATTACAGTGCAAGAAAAGTAGTGTTTTAATACCCCAGATAGTGTCAAAAAATGTACATCTAAAATGAAGGTCTAACATTTAGGCAAACACTCTTCGTCAGAAAAATATGATTAGGGCCATCGTTCGAAACATCGATATTAGACCTTCCATTTCGATTTCTGATACACTGGTTGCTTATATCATTGACTGTTGGGAATTCACTGACAAAAGTATATGTATACTAACATGTATATATATTATACATGTATATAACTATAATGCACGAGTCAATTCCATGAGTGACAATCCCCCCCCCCCGGGAATACCCCCGGGAATTAGCATTTTTTTGTAAAGATAGTTCAAATTCCCGGCCGCGGGGCAATGACTAGTGGGTAAATGTCCTACCCCCAGGCGGTAGGTAAGTGGCGAATTCCCCACCCCCCGGGAACACAAAACAGCTGAAGGTACAATAAATTAGGCAGACAATGATTATCATAAAGAATTTCTATTTTTTATTCCAACATCAGGCAACAGAATATAAATGAAATGGCTGTTGGAGCCATCAAAACAATTAACTGCATTATTAACAGTTATAAGCAATAACTTGTGGAAACACCGGTCCACATATATAATTTTATATTACTGAGCTTTCAATGCGGTCGGAACCTTTGAAGTTTATATCCTCGCGCATGTCGCCTCGCGCATCTTGATACCTCGCCATCCTACGCCATCCTGGCAAGTTCCCTCGGCAGTTTGGACCTTCAAAAGAAGGTTAAAACTGCCGGGGGAACTTGCCAGGATGGCGTAGGATGGCGTAAAATATCGCGCCTGCGCATTGAAGAAATGCGGACAAGTTTTCACTCGAGTTGGACTCCCACAGTCCTTTGCGGATTTCAACAGTGTCAAATTCCCGGGGGTCGTTGAGCCCTAGTACAATGTCCGGCCCCCATGCACCGCTTGGCAAGCAAATTCCCAACCCCTGGGAACAGTGTACCAAGCAAATTCCCGGGGGTGTCCGGGGAAGGGGGGGGGGGATGGTCACTCATGGAATTGATTCATGCATAATTTCGACATATTTGTCAACATATGCAATACATGTAATAGTGTGTGAATTCCTTTGTGTTAAAATACATGCAATGATATAAGCAGCACAGTATTGAAGAGTGTAGAAAATAGGAGTTACAAAATTAATGTAACATATATAAAAATATTCATAAATCACATGATTCATACTAAATCTTGCAGGCCTATACCCAGTGTATAAACCATTTGGTGAAGGGTACGGAGCACGTATAGCAACTATGCAACAACTGGGTACCATGTTTATTTTTATTTTATTTTATTAGCTTTGCCAGTTACACATTACAATTACAATTACAAACATAATTATACAGAACGAAAACATTTTGGCTGGGACACTGCAACAGCAAAAGCCAATTACCGCAGGCCCAAGTTATAATACTGTCTATATGCTGCATGTTGAAAATTTTCATTATTTCGAACATTACAGACAAGTACATCCTCACAATAGCACATAGCAATGTCTAAAACATTGGCATCAAGAATAAGCTGTTGAAAAAGTGGAGTTAATGATATGCAGGGGCATGCTGTTCTGGTACAGCATTTATTTTCTTCTTGAGTGGGCATAGGTGTGCAGTGACCACAATAACACCATAATGGAACATTGTTGTCAGGTGGGGGGTTAGGTGGTTGTAGTCGAAGAAGCTCTAACACAAGCCTTCTTAGCATCCCAACATTTAGGGCTTCCACTAAGTTCTGAAATATGGAGATATTTTTCTATTAGTGAAAATTCAAGAAAACATGGGATATTATATAAACTTATCACTGCCACACTCCACATTGGTGTTGAGAAAACATGCAGCATAAAAGTTAGGTTTACTGTAGTTGCACTTGTGACAAGAAATGAATGCTGTAAACTCACATAAACCCCATTAAACCAAAAGTACATTGATTGGTTACAATATTATTATTATTTATCAAGAATATCTTACCATTAATTGTTGTTCATGATTTGCCTGATTTTGAGCAGCATTCTCTGCTGGTACCAGTTGACCGCTTCCTCTTCCATGCCCTCCTCTTGCACCATCCCTTCCTCTTGCACCACCCCTAATTGCTTGTCCTCTACCATGTCCCCTAGCTTGTCCTCTACCACCACCCCTTGCTTGTCCTCTACCACCACCCTTTGCTTGTCCTCTTACCACCACCCCTTGCTTGTCCTCTACCACCACCCTTGCTTGTCCTCTTACCACCACCCCTTGCTTGTCCTCTACCACCACCCCTTGCTTGTCCTCTTACCACCACCCCGTGCTTGTCCTCTTACCACCACCCCTTGCTTGTCCTCTTACCACCACCCCTTGCTTGTCCTCTACCACCACCCCTTGCTTGTCCTCTTACCACCACCCCTTGCTTGTCCTCTTACCACCACCCCTTGCTTGTCCTCTTACCACCACCCCTTGCTTGTCCTCTTACCACCACCCCTTGCTTGTCCTCTTACCACCACCCCTTGCTTGTCCTCTACCACCACCCCTTGCTTGTCCTCTTACCACCACCCCATGCTTGTCCTCTTACCACCACCCCTTGCTTGTCCTCTTACCACCACCCCTTGCTTGTCCTCTACCACCACCCCTTGCTTGTCCTCTTACCACCACCCCTTGCTTGTCCTCTTACCACCACCCCTTGCTTGTCCTCTACCATGTCCCCTAGCTCTCCCACATCCTCTCCCTCTCCAACGCCCTCTTCCTCTTCTTTCTTCTTCAGAATCCTAAAAAGGTAAACACACCATGCTAAATATTTATGATGTGCAAAGGCAAACGCAACAGAAATTACCCGATTTTCGCATTATAAACAAAGTATAAAACATGAATAGCATGAATGAATTTATATTTATAAATACAACTTGTTTTGATTATTTGATGCTTGACAAAAGCCATGATTTAGCCTATCAACCTTCAACATTGCCCCTTCATAAACAATCAATCTGAAAATATTCTATTTATAATTATAATTATGTAATGCAGCTGCTAAAGGCTGAAAATTACGTCTATTGAAACCCAGACATACACTAAGTCTTTATTCAAAACAAAAACATTCAATATGTTTTTGACTGATGGAGGTTGAGACTGTATACAGGCTAACTTCGCGTGAATTTGTGGAGGAGAAATAACTAACGATGCATTTAGAATCATATACTAATATACAGAATGTTTTATTCGCGGATTAAGCCCAAATATTTAGCGTCACTTGCTACAAAGATTCCAGTCCCGATTTAGTCCGTTGCCCAGAAATAAATTACATATAGTTGGATACAAAAAAAAATAATAAACGTACCGCCATATCACTGTCGCTGTCGCTTTCTTGAACTCGTCTGTTGTTCATACATTGACCGAAGTCTTCGCCATGGCACGCGCTTGAACAAACATTTTTCAGACTTCTACAGGAAAAAAAATTCTGGCCCTTTTCTCTCAGACAGTGGCCACGACATCTTCACGTAGTTATGTTATCGATGTTAGGCAATACCGCGAACTGTTCTACTTGACTGAATTCCAAATCTTCAAGCGTGAAGCTTTCTTCCGCTCTTCGAGTAAGTCAGCCATGACGGTGAAAATACCTCGCGGCCGCATGAGGTGTACTTCATGCTGTGACATTTATATGGATCAAAACAAAAACGTAAACAAACCTTCGCACATGCGCAGAACCGACTGTAGACCACCTTTAACATGTACAGTACTAAGGTGAAAACAGTTTAATCAGTACTTCAGATTTCAAAATGAAAAATTGGTTTTGTTATATTAATTTGAAGGAATTTGAAATGCCACCAGCCAGTTGTTTGAGTAGTTTTCAATCAATTCAATGCCTTTGGAAAATACAAATATTTTTAGATGCTCTAGCAATGTTTTTTGTAAACATGAAAAGTAAGTAAAATATAACTCTAATATTTTGATACATTTTTAGGGGTGTTGCGGTTGAGGTCTGAGAGGTGGGACTTTCTCCCCGGAGGGATATGGTTAGGTTTAGGCCCATTGGAGGGTTGTGGTTAGATTTTGGGTTGTTGGTGGGTTGTCAATTAGTTCTTTAAAATTCACTAAAAAATGAATTATTAAAATTTTTTAAAAATATTTGTATTTTGTTGTTAAGGTTTAGGCCAACTGGGGGGTTGTGGTTACATTTAGGGTTGGTGGTGGTTGTGGATTAGTTCTGGCATAACCTGATGCAAACACTCGAGTGAGTTTGGGAGAATTCGAAAGTTCTTATAAACCCTCACCATGGCTTGGGTTCACATAAACTTTGGAATTCTCCCAAAATGATTGCACTGAGTATAATATGGGATATACCACAAATTATGCTCTAATAGACAAATACTCGATTAAATTTATGTTATTTGACAGACTGGCTCAAGAGATCTCCTTGCGACCTTACCACTCTCCTCAGACGAAGAGCTTCGCCAATCGGAATTCTGATATCAGAGGCCCAACACAATTTTCAGGTATTAACTAGAAACACAATTTTCAGGTATTAACTTGCGGTTTGATACCGTGGAAGCAAAGTAGTGTGCTGCGTATGCAGTGTTGAAACACAAATCAGAATATAGTAAGATTAAGTTGGATATCATAATGATACTGCCGAAACATGGAACGTAGAAGTCTAATACGTGGTTTCGAGCGAAGGCCCTTCGTCAGAGAGGTTTCCCTCTTCTGACTCACTCTGAGTCTGACGAAGGGTTGTTTCCGCAGTTACAATATCTGATATATCTTCAACAGTTTTAAATATGACCTCAAAGTGTTTCTACAGTATATTAAGTATTATTTACATGAGGTCTGAGAAGCTATGTCTCTGAACGAATGTATCGATTATTGTTCAAATATACTTAAGTCTTTAAAGTTCCAACCCGACAAACATGTTAAAGACTTAGTAAATATGACCTATGATGGAAAACGGCTGAAGTGGGTAAATGACTTCGAGTCTCTGAAGAAAGTTATACACGATTCGTTTGGTTTACGAGGAAAATGGTCGTCACCTGGAGGTGGTTCTAAAAGATTTAAGAGTACAAATGCCGACGTAACTATAACTTGGTACTTCAAGAAACAGAATACTCTGTTATTCCAAGGGAGAGACGGATACCTTCTACGGGATAAATGTGTTCATATATGTCAAACAAGAGAGCAGCATGATTTGAAACCACCCGACAAAAGTAATGAACTAGCAAACGAATCGTTCGGTGCCTTGGACAGCTCATTTAATTTGTCTGCTCGAAAGACCACTAAGTCTGAAGATGTCAATGAAACAGTAGCAACAACAACACCGACCAAAGGATCTCCCGAATTTGAGGCCAAATCTAAGGCTGATTTTATAAATCTTATTGATGATTATTCATCATCGTCCTCCAGCTGTCGATGTTCATGTGGAGTGCTAGCTGCCGAACTTGAGGGTGTGAAATTGGATGTTGTCATTCTCCAGAAAAGAATTGACTCACAAGTGCAGAACTCGGCGACTGTGGGAATTTCAAGCGATAATGAAGAAATGAATCGTCAGAAGCGGGAAATCCTCGAAGAAAGAGAAAAATCAAAACGGTTAGAAGAAGACCTTCTTTTGATTGTAAAAGAGCGAGACAATGAGGTCAAAGAGTTGAAGAATACCATTATTTCTCTTGAGACTAAAGTCATTAAACACGAAGAGGAAAATGATTCTCTGAGGTGCGCGCTGGATTTAATTATACAAGACAAGACAAACAGTGCAAAGATGAATGACGTAAATGTAGGTAATGAAACTGAACAATGCAGAATAAATGAGCAACGTTGGACAACTATGAAGAATAGATTCCCGCAAAATCGACTACCACAGGGGAAAAGACGACAATGCGAATTAAAACCACCCACCAAGTCAAGCCTCAGTCATAATCAAGTCTCTGGTAACAGATTTTCTGTTTTGAAAGACCTCAACGACAATATTCATGAAGACCGAGAAGATAATGAATTTAACCATCGTAACCAAGACGATCGAGTAGAAAATAGATCCAACCACCGAGACCATTTAAAGCCCGTATATAGTTGTCCTTCAGATAACCAATTTGGAAATAAGGCTGAATCTGACAAGCAACCTGGCCAATCAATACAACCACTGCAGCGTCTAATTCAAAACCAAAATCGACAGAAATCGATAATTGGTTTAAGTAATAATAGGGGTGATAACAATTTGCACAACAGCAATCCACGTAACGAGAGTGTATTTTTGAAAGGAAAGAGAAAGATCACAATCGGAGAACAATTTTTGAATATTCATAAAGTATCAAAATGGCCAAAAGGAGGGAGTCCTTTTCGTTGCTTAAAATCTTTACCCTTATGACGCCGTCCTATACCCACGAGGCAAACAAGAAGAAGCGAGAATGACAAGCTAAGAAATGGAAAAAGCAATTCAAATAATTTAATTCATGTCCAGTGCCATCTAAATACACCGAAGAATCAAAATAACCCTATGTTCGTACCGGGACTTATTTTGTCTAATGTTATGTCCTTATCTCCGAAAATGGACGAAATAAGACCATTCGTTTTAAACTCGAACGCAGAAGTTGCCGCCTTTACCGAGACGTGGTTGAGGGATTCCATCCTAGATTCGATAGTTGATATTCCTGGCTACCAAATAGTGCGAAAAGATCGCGTTAATAGAATCCATGGTGGAGTTTGCATCTATATCCATAATCAGGTAAAATTTTCTATTTTACATGATTTACATAACCCATTGTTTGAAGTTCTTTGGACGAAATTACAACCTAAAAGACTTCCTCGTGGGATAACTAGTATTGTCATAGGAACAATATACCACCCACCAGGTTCAGACAACCTTTCAATGATCGACTATCTCATTAATTCCTTAACCAGTATTGAAGCATTGTATGCTAATTGCGGAATTATCTTAATGGGCGATCTAAACAGGCTGAACACTTCCCGTATTAATCGCCAGTTTAAGTTGAAACAACTAATAAAATTTGCTACTAGAGGAGAGAGAACTCTTGACGTTATTTTAACCAATATTAGCCAGTTTTATGACAGTCCACAAAAATTTTCACCCTTCGGTCTTTCCGACCATTTTACAATAAAAGTCCTTCCTAAGGCTAGAACTTTTACCACCAACAGTTTTAAAGTTATCAAGACACGAGATCTGAGACCAAGTAACAAAAAAGCCCTCGGTAGAGTCCTTTCAACGGTGGATTGGTCATGCTTAGACAAAATCTATTCTTGTGAGAATAAACTAACAGTTTTCAATAATATTTTGTCTAAAACTCTAGACACAATTATGCCAATTAAAGATAAGAAAATCCATGTAAATAATGCCCCCTGGATGACGGAAAAACTTAAATCCGCAATAAAAAATCGACAACGTGCGCTGAACACTGGAAATAAAACTGCCTTTAAGTACTATCGGAATCAGGTAAACTCTGAACGAAAGAAATGCAGACAGTTTTACTTCCATGGTAAGATCAATAATCTAAAACATACTAAGCCCAAAGACTGGTGGAGTGCTGTTAAAAAGATTAGTGGAATGGATCCTGTTACAAAATCTGACATTTTTTCGACATTACAAGTTGACAAACTTCACCAGATGAGTAATACGGCGATAGCTAACGAAATTAATGACAGTTTCTTAGAACCTTTGCGAACGTTTCAACCGTTAAAAGCTCCTAATTATGTGCGTATCTCGGATAATATCAATAATTTTAGCTCTGAATTACTGTCGGTGTCAGAGGATGAGGTTTATAAATGCCTGAAATCGCTCAATCCTTACAAATCTTCAGGCCCGGACGATATCCCATCTTGGATCTTCAAAGAATTCGCAGAATTACTCTCGCTGCCCGTCAGCAAAATCTTAAATTGTTCCTACAAGGAACAACAATTACCTCCAGTCTGGAAGATGTCCAACACTGTCCCAATTCCAAAGACCACACCAGTAAACAATATAAATAAACATCTTCGCCCTATTTCCTTAACACCTGTTCTTTCGAAAATAGCTGAAGAATTTGTGGTAAGGGAACATTTGAAACCAGCAGTACTCGAAGTGCTGGATCCAAACCAATTTGGTGTCATCCCAGGCTCATCAACAAGCCAAGCTCTGGTTAAAATGTTCCATAAATGGACTGAAGCAACGGACGGAAATGGAGCTTCTGTTCGAGTTATCATGTTTGATTACCAAAAAGCTTTTGATTATGTTGACCATACCATTCTTTTATCAAAACTTAATCGTCTCCGTGTCCCCACTACGACCATAAATTGGATTGCAGATTTTCTCTGCAATAGGAAACAACGGGTAAAAATGGGAAATGATTGTTTTTCTGAATGGAGAAATGTTCCTGCTGGTGTCCCACAAGGTACTAAACTTGGACCTTGGCTCTTTATAATAATGATCAATGACCTGTCTCCAAATAGGGATGATCAAGTTAAATTTGTTGATGACTTAACTATTTCAGAAACAGTGCCAAAATTTAGTCACAGTAAGGTCCAAGATTATGTAACGGATATCCAAAAGTGGTCTGACACTAACTTGTTCCGCTTGCACGACGATAAATGTAAGGAACTAAGGATCGATTTTAAAAAGAATAACAGCATTTTCACTCCAATCCACGTAAATGGAAAACAATTAGAAGTCGTTGAGGAGGCAAAATTACTTGGTCTCACTTTTACGTCCGATTTAAAGTGGAATAATCATGTGCATAACATTGTGTCGAAATGCTCAAAACGTTTATATCTGCTTGTGCAATTAAAGCGCGCCAAAGTTCCTGCTAAAGACATCACTCAATTTTACTCTACATGTATCCGTCCAATATTAGAATATGCTTCCACTGTTTTTCATTATTCACTCCCGAAGTACTTGAGTGATGATATTGAGCGCATTCAAAAACGTGCTCACTCCATTATATACCCACTACTTAAATACGAAGGCGCGTTAGTGGAAAGTGGCTTAGCAACACTTCATGACAGAAGGAAACAAGCATGCGAAAAACTTTTTAAACAAATTTTAGAAGACCCTAATCACAAATTAAACAATCTTATTTCAAAAGTAGATACGTCTCTTAATTACAATTTGAGAAATATAAAGAAGATTCATATTCCTAATTTTAACACAGTTCGTTTCAAGAACTCATTTTTAGTAGCAAGTAGTCTTAATATTAGCAATTAATGTAATTAAACTTTATTCTATTTTAATAATTCTGTAATTTTTATACATAACTATTATGATCTGCAAAATTTTGTAATCACCATGTAATTCAGTAATTTCTACTGTAAATGTGTGAATTATTAAACTATCTATCTATCTATGATATATCAACGGTATCATTGGAACATGAAGAAATTTGAAAAATTCTACCTTCCTTTCGGCAGCTCTTCCGTAGACTTTCTTTTGGTACTGCCTGAAGAATCATCAGAAGTGTTACTACTAGAAGTGCTTGTATCGTTTTGGGAAATATCCACTTCACTAGTATGGGTAGTATCATCAAGATCCGAGACATTACCGTGGACATTACTCGTTGAATTCGTGGTGGCCATTGTATTCAATTTTGGCGCCTTTATTGAAACGGTTATCAGTTGTTTCCATGTCATACTAATTACCGACAAAAACCGACAAAAACCGACAAAAGCCGACAAAAACCGACAGAAGACCGACAAAAACCGACAAAAGACCGACAAAAATCGCCATAGCACAACGAAGCGCCTGATTTGAAGAAATCTAAAGCTCGCAAACGCTTGGTCGACTATAAAAGTAAATCTAACCCGCTACGGGTTAAATTTACACAGAAACATATTGCAACAATCACTCAACTGACCACTCACATTTTTTTATAGGAATATATAGCTCACATGAAAGTCATCACAACCAGTTTGAAATTGCCAAGGTTTCTCTTCTTCAGCTTACCAAATATTTCAGCTAACAAAACATTCAAACCTGAACAAACCTCATTTCGAATTTCGAACAAAAAATGTCAAAAATAAAGAGACAGAGCAAACGTGCCCGCGATTTTTGGTCAGTTAAGACAATTTTCCCACCATATGTTCCCCACCCAGAGGTGGTTGGACAAGTACCACGTGAATATCTCGACCAATGAAATGGCTTATTTTCTCATCGTTTGATCGGCTGAAAATTTTGCATTGGACTTAGAATACCGAATATTACGCTATTGTCATTTATTTTTTTCTTTAAAAAAGCAGCGATATCGTTTGATATATTGTTGGACTATCCATATCTGCCGGATTTTGCAAGGTAAATGTAGTTTTCTACTTTATTTTGATGGTTTATGTAGGTCGTGTCGCCCTAAGCGAAGACCCGACTTCCGGTTTGTCAACAATCTTCAAAGCAAAAAATCTCGAATTCCAACGGTTCGAATTCTCTAATTTTTGCGTAATAAGTTGAACAAATGTCTAATCTTGGATTCTATCCAGACGACCCCCGGTGACCTCTCAACCGTTTTCGAGATATTCGCCTTTGAACCGACCATGGTATTTCGGCATTTGCTAAGATGGCGCCTAATAAATTTAAGAGGGCCTTTGACGCCTTTCGCCACTAAAGCTTGTTTTTTTCTCAAGAATTTTGGAAGTTTCTTAATATTTCGAGCTTTATTCTTTAGAGTAAGTGTAGAATGAGTAGTGGACAATTATTAAAGAGTAAAATTTGATATTTGTCTGTTTTTATGGTCCAAAACGCTTGACCTCGCTGTATAAAAACACCATTCTGGAAAAAATGTATACATATCAGGCCTACATATATTCTGTAAATATTATTACAGAATGTACTAAAGATCTGCTATATATGTATACAGGCCTGATATGTATAGATATTTTTTTATATATTAATTAACATTGTGTTCCATGACAGCATATGATTATTAAAATTGATATGTGGATAATTATTTGTAGTTTATTGTTGTTGGTCATTGTTATTGTGAATAATATATTGTAGTTGTAGTATTAATTTTTTTTTTTTGCTAATCTGTTGTTGTTCGTATTGTTTTTTAGTATACAAATATTTATTATAGGACTTTAGCCAAGTGTGTGTGTGTGGGGGGGGGGGAGGGGGGAGGGCATGTGCCCTTGTGTCCACCCCTTGATTTGTACACCCATGAAGTGAATACAATAGTTAGGTATTGGCTGTACAGTCACCTTTTAAGACATGAAAGGGTTAATAATTCCATCTCACTTCCTATTTTTTACAGGAAGCGAAGAGATACAGTACAGATGTCAGTGTTGGAATAACTTGCCTGGGCACAAGCACCGATCTGAACAGGATTTTTATGATTATAAATTGATGGATTCTCTTTTGCCAAATAACATTCAAATATGTAGTTTGATGTTTTGCATGTTATCAGTTGTATAATTACATCATAACAATGCATAATTGTGGATATAACTAATAAAATTTTAACAGAGGTATTATCTCACATAGCGTACAATTCAAATGTTGTGTCTCAAAGCCTAATTAAATGCCTGGATATTATTCATCCCTTTGCCTTTGAGTGCTACTGCATGTACATACTGATAGACAGACTGTGAACTCTGTCTAAGACAGACACCCTTGGGCTGGACTTTGTCTGTCTTATAGTTCATTTATTGGACTTTGTCTGTCTTATAGTTTGATTAACCCATTCACTTTCCTGATGCCCTCTCTAAAGTTGATGTTTTCTTGGCAGGGGGGGGGGGGGTATGCTTGAATGCAAAAATGTAAGATCAA
The DNA here is from genome assembly GCA_964035015.1 of Corallium rubrum. Lineage (NCBI taxonomy): Eukaryota > Metazoa > Cnidaria > Anthozoa > Scleralcyonacea > Coralliidae > Corallium > Corallium rubrum. Next base: position 10,657,115 of record OZ035997.1, read on the forward strand.
TATTGAGCAACATTTTAATTTTATTCAAGTTCCTTATTTACATATATTATTAGGATACAGGAAATACACTTTATTTGATAAAATAACAATATTTGAACATTTGACCAGTTATATACCAAGTTTATCAATAGATTCTGGAGCCAGGAGGCAATTATTAAATCGACTTTGGATTTTGAATTCACCTTAATACAAAGAAAAATACAAGATAGTTATTGAATAATAAATTTTAGGCTAGCTTTCACAATTTTATAAAATTTGGGATACAAGTAAGCTAAAGTATGAAGGAAGAGGGAAATCATAAACCACTAAACAACAAATAATGTTGATTTCTCAAATCTCACCTCACGCTTTTCTCCAGTTGTAACGAATCACACGTTGCACCACACAACCAAATATCCTTCATTGTAAGTATCTAAATTCATTTCTGATTTGTTCCATTATTTGTAACGTAAAATGCGTCGAATCCGAAGGATTGAGCAGTCCTTGAAAACTATCTTGAATGCCCATCCGCCATTGTCATGAATATACGCCAAATAAAGCACAATCTGATCATATTAATTGTCTATGATCGTCACGGATGGTTCTCATATTTTCCTGCCCATCAGATTTATAAATTCTGGATCAACTGTGACGAGTTTTCAACAGTTTTTGTGCATCTAGTTCACAAGGGCGAGTTCGTTCCTCGTCTGCGGTCAGATGCAAATGAATCGATTTTAGCGTTAGGACCATGATGCTTTGCGTGACTTGTCCAACCTCCTCTGTTTCCCATTTTTCCCACCCGTTCCGCAACCTCGTACCCAGGGTCTTATCTGCTTTCAAAATGGCGAGATGAGAAGACCCTGGCAAAGGCTGGTCACGTGATTCCAAAATACTCCCAGATTCTTGGAGTATTTGGTCACGTGGATAATTTGAGCTTCGTCCGTCCTGGGGGGAGCGGTTGATTCGGTTCTTACAAATGTAGCAAATTCTGTAACGTTAAATTCGAGCGGTAAATAAATTAGATATATTTCAAAATTTACGACATTTGCTGGATAATTCATATTTGTTGCCGTCAATCGCCAGAAATGAAGCTGAAGGTGACGAACGATCATAAACTGATAAACAGAAACCCGCTTTCAATAGAACTACTGCGGACTGCGGTTTAATACAGGTACTGCTACATACACTTAAAATATTCGAATGTTTGTTGGAAGTTTATTTACCGTCCAGTATAGCACATTTATGTTTCTTGTCCACATGTTAAGTTTGGGATTTGTGGAAATTTAATTGTTGTATCTGTCGATTTATACTCAAACGGCTTAACGGCATATTCGAATCTGCTGTCCTCGTTGACTTTGAGGTTGTACTTTAATACAAATATTCGATCAACAACAATACTACGATTGACGAACAATATAGATCAGCACTGAAGATTTTGGCTTTGTATATTTCTAAACTTTTTAAATTAGATTTGGAAAGTCCAGAAACCGAAATATTAAAATACTTCTTGCTTGCATATTAAATAAGCAAATATGTTGTAGTGTAGACGCTTCTTACTAAAGATGGTCATTAACTGATTTTATAAATTTGTTAAGAGAATGTCTTGTTATTTGTACGGTTTTTGTTATTCTTGGTTGCTTAAATAGTTCGCTGAATAACAAACTATACTTCTTTATCAGTGACTGTATCGCGCCCCCCGGTACAGTGTGAGTCACTCATCAAAATATTCCAAAATTATTGGTGTCACGTGACCAGCCTTTGCCAGGGTCTTCTCTCCGCCCGCCATTTTCAGAAGGCCCTGGGTACGAGGTTGCCCGTTCCGTAGGCAAGTCTTCAAAGGGCCTGGTACTATTAATGGCGGCGTTCAAATTTCCTCGCATTTTTGGCCCCGATGCCCCCTCTAGTGCTTATATTATGATCTATATGGAGCATACCCCCGGAAATTGGACAGTCTATACTGCTCCCCTGACTAAAGAATCCTGCCTAACGAGGTTGTGCCTATGGCCCTGTTTGTCGGACTTTTGTCGGTTTTTGATGGTTCTTGTCGGTAGTTAGACCATATTAACAACAGCTAACTGCATTCCTAGCTTTTGAAGTATGCTATTTTATTTTATTTATTTCTTGAATTCTTAATTGCCATAAAAAATGAAGGAACAAAATACTAAGCAAAACGCAAGATCTTTGAGATCTTTACTTAAAGAACTACCTTATTTTAACTTTACGGGTGATTTAAGTTCTCATCTAGGCCAATTCAATAATAGTATTTCTTCTGATTTTCAAACCAAACGTAATTTAAATAAATTGACTAGCCTATATGACCTAGATTTATTTAGTTTGAATGGCCGAATCGATGATAACTTGAATGTTAATAGTGACTTTCCAAATCAATGTACACAAAATCAAAGTCGCTACTTTTCTCCTCATAGTTTTAGACAACTTAGGACTAAATTACCTAAATATCAGTTGGACTCTAGTCTATCAATATTTCACAATAATATTGTGAGCTTAAATCGTAATCTGGAAAATCTACAGACTCATATATTACATGAGAACTTGATTTTCACTTCAATGTTATTGGTTTAACGGAGACTAAAATTACCAGTGTAAATGACAGTACATGTCATCCTACAATTCCAGGTTATGATTTTGAATATGTGCCCACGCCTTTAGCTTGCGGAGGGGTTGGTGTCTTTGTTGACACATCGCTTAATTACTTTGTCATTGATAAGATTTCTAATGAGTACTTTCAAGCATTATGGATTGAGATTCCTTTTATAAAAAAGAAAAACGTAATATGTGGCATTATTTATAGACATCATAATTGTCCAGATCGTTTTCAATCTTATTTTGAAGATAATTGAAAAACTGACGGCTAGCCTACTGGAAAGACTATTTATATCATGGGCGATTTCAATATTGATCTTCTAAAGTGTCAAACATCTCGTTATAGCCATGAATTTTTGTTATCTCTACAGAGTTGTTGTCTCATTCCAACAATCGATAAACTAACACGTGTCCGTAATACTTCAGCAACCCTCATTGACAATATCTTGGTTAATAATCCTGACCAAGTGATTGCTAGTGGAAATATTATAACAGATATAAGTGATCATTTTTCACAGTGTTGTATTATTAAATCCTCAAGGGATAAAATTATACCAAAAAAAAGTAAAATGCGTGATTTTTCGCGATTTTCGGCTGAACGTTTTTATAATGATCTTTCCCAAGTGAAATGGAATACCATCGTTTCAAATGGTGGCAATGATATAGATAAAATATTTTCTTCTTTCTATAATAGTTTTAATAAGATAGTCAATAAACATGCACCAATGAAAACAATTTCGCATCGTAAAGCTAAACAATTATCTAAACCCTGGATTACAAAAGGGTTACGAGCTTCAATTAGAATTAAAAATAAGTTATTTGTGTCCGATAATGAAAAATATAAACGTTATAGAAATAAAATATGCGAATTAACACGATTGAGTAAAAAGCAATATTTTTACGAATATTTCAACAATAATATACGTAATATGAAAACAACATGGGAAGGAATAAATAATTTATTAAATCGTAAACCGAGAAAATATAAAGCAATAAATGCACTCAAGGATTATAAAAATGATAACAAAATTACTAGGGATTATACACGCATTCCAAATATCCTCAATGAGCATTTTGCATCAGTTGGATCTTCACTCGCAAGTAATTAAACTACCACAAACGGAACAATATTATAGGGATTTTCTCGGTAAATCAGTATCCCCTGATGCATCTTTCTTTTTTGATCCTATTACTTCAGATTAGATTAAATTTGAAATATTATCTATGCCTAACAATAAATCCCATGGTTTATACTCTTGCCCTGCACAGTTATTAAAACATGCGTGTGATATTGTATCAGATGTATTAGCTAGGATATTTAATATATCTATAATAGTTGAAACTTATCCTGTAAAACTCAAAATGTCCAAAATAATACCGATATTTAAAACTGAGGATGAGACAGATTCAAATAACTACAGACCAATTTCGTTACTGTCAAATTTTTACAGACTTTTTGAAAAAATGATGTATAAAAGAATGAAATCGTTTATTGAGGAAAATAAGATATTATCTTCTTCACAATACGGTTTCCGTAAGGGTCATTCGACACAACACGCAATTATTGATTTTGTAGAAGCAATACAAACTAACATGGATAAACGATTGTTTACCTGTGGGTTTTTTATCGATTTGAAGAAAGCATTCGATACAGTGGACCATGATATTTTGATTGGTAAACTCAATTACTATGGTTTCCGTGGAATTACAAATACCTGGTTTTCTTCTTATCTAAGTGAAAGAACACGAACAACACAAATTGGTTCTTACATATCAAACAAAGCTAATATTAATTGTGGTGTACCTCAGGGGGCTATCTTGGGTCTACTTCTATTTTTGTTATATATTAATGACATACAAAATTGTTCAAATGATCTTAAATTCTATTTGTTTGCCGACGATACTAATATTTTGTATGCTGATAAAAATCTCAAAAGTTTAGAAACGGTAGTAAATCGTGAGTTACGTAAACTCTACAATTGGTTAACTTCAAATAAATTAACTCTAAATATAAAAAAGTCAAATTTTGTTATATTTCGTCCTTATCAAAAGAAACTTAAAATTCAACCAAAACTTAGTATATATGATAATGATAAACAGAAGAATGTTCCACTTGAATGTAAAGAGTTTATAAAATATCTTGGTCTAATAATCGATAAGAGCCTCTCATGGAAACAACATATTGATCATATAGCCACTAAGATTATAGTAAAATCGTGGGATTAATTGCTAAATTGAGACATTTTATTTCTTTACGTACCCTTTTGAACATTTACCAATCATTAATTCATCCTTATTTATCATATGGATTGATTCTTTGGGGACAGGCATTTAAATCATATTTACAAAAAATCTTAAAGCTACAGAAGCGAGTACTTCGCTTTATTTTCTTTGGTAATAGAAATGAACATGCAGTCCCGTTATTTATTGATGCAAATATTTTACCAGTGAGTTTTTTATACTGCGAATCTGTGTCTAATTTAATGCATGATGTTAGTAATAATTTAACTCCAACTAATATATCAGATTTATTCACCAACACCTCCCGTATACACTCCTATAATACGCGATCATCCACAGTAAAACACTTTTATATTAAACCCTCTCGCCTTGAAATTCAAAAACTTGCTTTTTCGAGATTTGGCGTTAAATTATGGAATGGGATAGCGTGCTCTGTTAGAGAATTACCTAAAAATAAATTTAAACGGAAGATTCATCAAATACTACTTGATGTATTAAAAGAAGAGGATCAATATATTGAAGTCTCTACGATCATTAAAAAATTTTTAAAAATTTAAGTATGTATGTGCATGTGCACGTATATACAAGCATATGTGATAATATACACATGAATATATATGCCTATTGTTATGATTTATCTATAACACCTTTATTTGGCATCTTTTTCTTTTTCTTTTCTTTTTCCTACAAAAAGGTTTTCTTTTTCGTTTAATTGTATTATTTGGACTGACCCTCCTAGATTAGCTAAAGCTACCTGTGGGCAAGTCTTATCTTGTATATATATTATTTTTGTGTATTTCTAATAAAAGTCTAAAAAAAAAAGTCTAAAAAGTCTAAAAAAAAGTCTAGTTAGTATGACCGGTTTCCATTTATCAAAGTGACATAGTTACGTCATTTTATAAAAAAATTCACTAGATAGCCCGAAAAGCTCTATTCTGATTGGTTTGTGTATGATTTGATTTGATTGTGATTGACTTGTTTACAATAGGCTACGATGTTTAGTGAAGTTTTTAAAATACTGAGCTGTACTCCGTTCTGGTTATGGCAAGAGTTTAATATACCAACTTCTCCCAAGCGTGAAGGAATTAAGGGTGAAGCATGCAAGCTCGTGAAGGAATTTCTGAAAAAATTCTGGATATTTGTAGTCGTGAGTCCGCTTGAATATCTAAGGAAACAGCCTCTGGGTCTTGCTGTTTCCCAGAGTCTGAGAAACAGCAAATATTTCTTGGAACGGCTGGATTGTGCGATTAAAGCTTCGTCGATTGGAGATTCAGAAAATTCATTTGGGGGCGGAGAACGGCCAGGTAAAGAACACTGATCTCAAATAATTAATAATATACTCATTATACTGGATAGTATGGAACGCCATGTGTCCAAAAATTATTTAGCGTAAATTATATGATATAATGACTAAAAATGTCATTATTTATAAACAATGAAGAAAGAACACTTACTTTATATCATACCATGAATTGTTATTTTGGTAATATGATATAATGTGGGTTGCGAAGTTCGTTGGGAAGTTCCATCAGATATTCGTTCGGAATTTCGGAATTACGTTGCTAAGGTTGAAAAATTATCCAATCAGAATGGGTTTTGGTCCAAAGGTCGCAATTTGATTGGATAATTTTCAACCTTGGCAACGTAATTCCGAACCTGAACTTCCGATCGAACTTCGCAACACACGGCGGTAAAGTAATGTGAAATCAACTGTAACATTATATCAAACCATGAATTGCCATTTTAGTCGTTGGGCAAATCACTCCTGAAAAAGTGTACGTGATCAGAAAATCATCTGATTTTTTTCATGATTTTTTTACTTTTCTTGTGATTTTTTGATTTTTTTCATGATTTTTTGTGATTTTTCTGAAGTTTACATGATTTAAATCGGTGATTTGCACCTCGGGACAAACCACTCCAGAAAAAGTGTATGTGATCAAAAAATCATGTGATTTTTTCATGATTTTTTTATTTTTCTCATGATTTTTTTATGTTTTTCATGATTTTTTGTGATTTTTCTGAAGGTGTACGTGATTTAAATCAGTGATTTGTCCCTCGGTTTTAGCCATGATTTGATATAATATAAATGCAATTATGCAAAGACGGCAATTTCATTATTTGAAATCATGGACCGCTGTGTAAGTCATGATTTGATATAATGCAATACAACTCTCTCATTATATCAAACCATGACTAAATGAAAAGTCATGGTTTGATATTTAACAAATAGATTCCATTTTGCCATTGTCTGTTCAGTTATAGATGCACAGATGATGTCACAACGTGGTAAGAACAAAAAAATCAAAGAAAACCATGAATATTTGACAAATTTCAAATGCCATTATTACCATGGTAACAGCAGATATTAGCACTATTCAGCTAATAATTCATAAGTGTGGTTCTCCTTTTGCAGTTCAGTATACAGAATAATTATGTATTAGTTATTTTATAAACAGCAATAACCATAGACTATGCAATGCAATGCAATGCAATACAATACAATACAAATACAATACAAATTTATTCACACTTTTTTTTCGTTTTTTTTTTACAAATGGAGAGATCACATCTGGAGGTGCCCTAGAAGCTAAGTTAACCGTAAGGTTTTCTAGTTGGCCCCTAGCCAATACTAGTTTCTATTTTAACATGTAGCTAAATTTAATGAAATAATATAACAAAGATGAAAATCATTTAACTTTTAAATTGTTTTGCTAATAAGAACTGCTTATTATTTTTAGAGAAAGAGAAGACATTGAGTTCTTTTATTATAAAATCTGGAAGTTCTTGCCAATATTCACTTGCAATATGTGATAAAGTTTGTTTGCCAGTGTTTGTTCGAACATGAGATTTATATAAATTTTGCTTAGAAGCATATCTGGTATTGTAAGAATGAACATCAGTGGCATAGAGAAAATAATTTTGAAAAGAAAGAGGAATTTCTTTTTATGCCATAAATGAGCAAATTTTAAAACATGTAGACGAAACACATTTTTTACAGTAAGAATATTTAGTAAGTTTAACAACGGGAGAGCACTTTCTGTATGTTTTCCATAAGAAACAGCAAAGAACATTGACCACCTTATAACTTTGTTTTGATTTATTTGTACTTTTTGTATACGAGTTTTATAAGCACTACCCCATGCCACGATTGCATAAGAGATATAAGGATAAATTAAATTGTTAATAAATTTGTTTTAATTGTAGAATGGATAAATAATGTCTAAACGTATGAATTATACCTGAATTTCTTGCAATACGAGAGCAAACATATGATATATGATGTTTCCAGGATAAAGTGTCATCTATCATTACACCTAAGTACTTTATATGATCTGTTCTTTGCAGTGAGTAAACTTCCCCATCTTTGTTGATTAAATTGATATCAATATTTATATCTTTTTTTCTCTCAGTTTACGTTTTGAACTCGAACCCGTCAAAGCCAGACTAGTGTTCGAACCTCGAGGACTTTTCTTATATTTGTTTTGTTTATTGTATTATTATATTTTGTATATTTGTATTAAAATGGAAAGTCTATTACAGGGGGGTGTAAAAAGGATGAGCGAGAGTAAAAATAGATGAATTAATAAAGTGAAAACGCTGTTTATGTCCGCAGTGGTGTGCTGGCAGGGGGGGCTGGGGGGCCATGGCCCCCCCAGTGAAGATTTTTTAGTGGGCGCCAAAATTGCCCCAAGGACACAAAAGCGTTAGTCGGTATTTGGTCATGTACCTACGAGCCACGACTATTGCTGTATTGCATTGTTGTTAGTTGTCACACGCAATCGCTGAATAGAGCATTGGAGTTGAGCTTGGCACATTTGTCATTTGTGGCTTGCTAGCCAAATTAGGCAATAGGTATATATACTGTGTTGTTCGATGGCTTCAGCCTCGCTCGCTGCGGCAAAATTTACATTTGAAAATCAAATCCAAAACCTTTCAACTTACAATAAAAACCCCACTTATTTTCAATTCTCCTAATCTGATCATCTGCATTATGCTACTATAGCCTGTAGATATGTCCGACAAACGACAAAAGTCCAGAGCTGAATGCAGAAAAGCAAAGAAAGCTAGGCAACATGAGAACTAGCAGCTTAGTTCTTTCATGCTAAAGTACTTCCAACACAAAAATGAGACTCGGTGAGAGTAAATCTAGAGCCTGAAGCAAAAACTGTTCAACGTTCAGATGTAGAAGGGGTGGAAGCTGTGAAGGTGAAAGGCCTAGATCTCCAGCAGATTCTCCAGAGTCCGAAAAAGATTTGGATGTCAAGCAGTAAACCAAGGCGAGGAAAGTTCAATAGTTGATGTTCATCAAGAATTCTGCAAGGATCAGGATGTTGAGAACTTGCGCGAGGTTGAAGAAATGGCAGAGACGACACTGCAAGAACAAGATGATGTCGAGGAACCAATTAAGCCACTGGCATGAGAAATGTCGCAGGGAACCAGTGTCGATTGTCGAAGCCAAGAATTGTTGTTGATGAAGTCAGTGGAACATCCGATCCTGCATCACTTGTTGGCTTAAAGCTAAGCACAGAAGATAAAGTAAAATTACTTTAAAAAAATGGAGCCTTGCCAACCAAGTCAGTCGACATTAGAGTTGAGAAACAAGCAGTTTGACGAACGTTCCAGATATTGTTCACAGCAAGTATTTTTTCACGATGACGCTACAAGACGGAAATGGATTTCCTATTCATTGAGCGCGGATAGCCCGTTTTGTGTACCTCGTCTCCTGTTCACAGATGCATTATCACGGGGCGAGTTAACACGCGCAAATCAAGGAAACGCCTTTACGTTTGCTAGTGCTTGCCGGGTTTCCAATTGGAAGAAACAACACAGCGTTGTTGACAAACACGAGATGTCAGTAGCTCACGCAAACGTCGAAGAGGTTCTTTTCTTGCAAGAGATAACTATTGCTTCATGCTTGGGGTAACAAGAACACGAAGAAGCTGCACGAAGAAAGTTATTAGCAATAGGAATGTAATGACGCGCATCGTAGATTCTATAATCTTCCTTGAGAAGCAAGGACTTGCATTTAGAGGCCATCGAGAATCATTTGAAAGTGAATTATTAAACACCGGAAATTTCTTGGAAGTGTTGAAGCTCTTTTCTGTTACCATCCGCGATCATCTTGAAAAAGTTCGCACGCGCATCATGAAGCACTCATAAGCACTCAGTCGTAACGGCTGGACAGCGATCAGTAGCCAAGCAAAAGTTCTATACGACTGTTGTAGAGGCATAAAAGTCTGAAGGTGTCATCTTTGGTAAGGTACTTGCACAGACGTATAGGATGGGGCTTCAAATATGAGTGGTTGCTATAACGGGCTACACGCAATCATGAATGATGAAATCGGCAGTCATGTAGTATAAACAATCGAAATATAGTAAGGTTAGATATACTGCCGAAACAGAGAACGTAGGAGTCTAACATTTCGAGCGAAGGCCCTTCGTCAGAGAGAAACGAAGGGCCTTCGCTCGAAACGTTAGGCTCCTACGTTCTCTGTTTCGGCAGTATATCTAACCTTACTATATTTCGATTGTTGTTTCTACACTGCCTACGCAGCACGCTACTTTTATTACACTATTTAATTAGTCATGTAGTATACACTCATTGCTATGCTCATGGGCTCAACTTCGTCTTTTCGGACTCGGATATGATGCTTACAAAGATACATGGAAACTTGGGGGCTGGGGGTGCCAAATTCACTGTTGGCCTCCCCTGACGAACAAAGGCCAGCACGCCACTGTATGTCCGCCCTTGCTAAACCGAAACAACGTCTTCAGAGGTGTTGAATAAAATTATAAAAGAAAAACGTTCGTTGAGTCCGTGAGGATGAATGTTACCAATTTTTAAAATGAGACGCTTTTCTAGTCTTTGGCAGCTGACATTTATTACCACCTGAAATGGGTGAGGTGGTGTCGCAGTTAATTGAGACTACCCGGGTCCAAATCTACTAGTAAATATGGACCTCCATTGGCGGCCAAAAGTTAAATATATGTAGTGTGAACACAACAGTATAAACGAAATTCATAATAGCAAACAGTCTGAAGGTTTTTTTGTCACTTTATATTAGTGATAAAGAACACAAATCAACCGTAAAATAGAAACCACTACCAGAGTTAGTAAAAGCGATCTCCACGCTCTCCATTTTTAGCGATGTTTATTTATCCTTGTAGTTGTATACATATTTTCCATTTGGTAACTTTCTAGTTTTTTGTGTAGTTTTTTGTTACAATAACAGTGTTAAGATTTTTGAATTTAGATAATGTTACTGGCAATAGAATTTTATTTGATGCATGTACGTCAACAAACCAAATTTTCGAACTATGAAAATGTCGCCCAACAAAGTTTTTTATTCGCTATTGCAACACAATAAGCTCGACTATGTGAGGTTTATAATAACTGGCTTTGCATATAAAAATTAATGAATGTCGTTTTCTGGGTTTTCTGGGTATAAAAAATGTTTAAAAAGGGGGGTCCAAATCCGCCAACGGGGGTCCATATTTACTAGTAGATTTGGACCCCCCGGTCCAAATCTACTAGGAGATTTGGACCGGGGGGTCCAAATCTACTGGGGGGTCCAAATCCGCCGTAACAGTGGCACAAACTTTCATGTCCGGAATACAAGACGCCTGCTTAGTAGCCTGTGCACAGCCTGAAATATCCCTGTAATACAGGGATATTTCAGGCTGTGCACAGGCTACTGCTTAGGCGTTCACTCGGGCTACTGATTTCTGCAAATATTGGCGTATATACCTTAATTAGCGCTCGACACAAATTCTCTATATATGGTCTTATACGAAGTACTCGGTTCTATGAAGCGATTTGGTGTAAACAAGCTTATTAGCCGAAAAATTAAACGATCTTCATACTTTCAGTAGACTAGACAAAACCACAAAACCTATAGTGCTGAATTCGGCAGATTCAAGCGATGGTTCCGATATAGAATCATGTAAATCGTACCAACAGAAACTATTTAAACATGTTTTGAAAACACATTTCCCAAATGAAATACGACACCTTCACGATAGGCGATTTGTAGACTATAAACATATCTAAACCTATTTTTGCATTATTCGGTGCCTACCAGGTAAACATGTATATCTTCTTTGATATTCTGTGGCTCTTTCTTGTATCTCTACTAGTCCTCAAGTCAATACGGCATTTTCTCGCGTCTGTAATATACTCGTCTATTCTGTCTTCATGGACAAACCTTTGTCAGCAACATTACTGATCCACGACTGATGAATTCACCAATACCGTGGAAATCAGCTCCACTCAACTATTAAACACTCGAAATCTTCAAGAAACACACCAACGCCAAGATGTTGTCGAAAAGAAGAACACGCTGTATACTCGCTATGGCCGTCGCGGCCGCAAAGCTTTACCGCAAGTAAAATGTGCAAAAATGCAATTTTGTGACCCAAAAACTAAAAAAAAAACCTAGACTCGGCCGACCACAGGGCACAGGTCGCCCGAGTAATTAATAGTTGGCTGTTACCACTGTGGTGTTACATGACCGCTATACGCAACAAAAAGTGTAACCTTAGCTAGCTGTTTGGTTTTTACAACTATATATTTAATTAACAAGAAACGTAGAACAAATATTGAAAATGTATATAAAGATTAAAACTAAACTAAAATTCAGAAACTTATCTGTCGCTGCACACAACGAAACAGTCAATAGGATATTCCGGCAACAGGTCTTAACAATCCGTGTGGACTTGAAAAAGGAAACGGCAGGAACTCCAGGCCTGACTTCGTAACCACTTTGATACATATAGCTCACTCTCATACATATGCATGCCTGAGAACTGTTCGATGGCTGTTTATATAGTTATAATTTCTAGAGTATATAATTATAGTAACATATACTTCATGAATTCTATATATAATATATTTACGTAATTACTAAATGATATCATAGCTGACTCATGCTAAGTCAGAACATTTACTAATTGGTTACAAGTACTTGTTAAGTGTTCAGTGATCAAATAACGTCTAATTAATTAACTCTCTTAGGATAGGCATATCCGTAACACTTGTCAACATCATTGTTCCTCACGGAACGAAGATGTTCAGCAAACCTGTCAGATAAACGTCTGCCAGTTTCACCGATGTAAAGCATGCAACATTTATTGCAAGAAATACAGTAAATGATGTTGGAAGACATGTAAAACAAGTAAAATTATGCTGAATAACAAAATTATGATTTAAGGTCCCAAAATACATGTAGCGGAGTTAAGAAAGGAACACGTGTAACAACGGGTACGGGAACAAGAAAAGGTACCTGCTGGTGCCAGTAGATTTTTACCAAGGGCACTACGCACTAAACCATCACGAATATTTTTATTACGCCGAAAAGAGATTAAAGGGTTATCGGTGAAAATAGCCGACGTTTCAGGATCATTCTTTAGGATATGAAAATTGCGGCTAATGATATCCTTAACTTTGTGGTTGAAAGGATGAAATGTGAGAACTAATGGTATTTTATCATCAGAAACTCTTTCTAAATCTAAAGGTTGTTAAAGGTCACTTAACAACCTAGACGAATCTTAACAACCTAATCTTTTACTTAGACGAAATTTTCACCTATCATTTTTATTTCATCATTGTAAAGTATACCCATCTACAACCTACTGTACGAAGTCTTAACTCGAAATTCAAAAAAGAGGCGCTGCTATTGCGATTAGAAATCTTAAATTTGACGGCCTCCATTAAAATTTCCAAAGTGCACTCTAGTGTAACGCGAGAAGGCCTTTGACGTCATTTTCTTAACAACAAGATCTCATGCTGTAGACTTACTGTGGCATACAAGAGGTTGTCAGTGAATGAAGAATAAAATATTCCATCATTCCGTCAACGCACCGCAGTTATACAGGATTGTAGTAATGAATGTGATTATTCTGCAGGGATTGCGCAGCATATAAGCCCAATTGACAAATCGTAGGAGCAAATTGGGTTAGGTTTGTTCAGAGCATAACGCGCCGACACGCGATGATGATTCATAATTTGTTCCAATCAATTTTCCTGAAGATTTTTAGAGCGACCTTACTACAAACAAGTGTTTTTCAGCGTAGTAATGTACCTACTATTTGAAAGATTAACAAAACTCTGGAGGCAGAGCAGTCAGTGTCGAGGTCCAAGTGAACCGTCGGAAAATATTAAAGCGAATATTTCTTGTCTCCTCACACCATACCATGCCACCATGGTACATAGTAAGTTCCACTTTACTTTTATTTAAGATTATAAAATATATCATCATGTAAGTAAAGCAAACGACAATGAAGGTTGAATTTGATGTATAATTGTATGTATAAAATACATGTATGTACTAACAATTCATTTAGTATTTTAATTAATACTTAAAAGAAATGCTATTAGATGTTACAAAATAGATAGCATATAAACAAACTCAATAAATATGCAGTCTGATTTGCAAAGCAACAAAGCGTAAATACTAATCTAAATATTTAGCGGTAGAAAACCTAAGAAATTTAACCAAAACAATTTTACAAGCTGAAGCAGTTCAGCACATTATTGATGCGCCAGCTTTGTGAGCCACATCAACAGACCATTCATGCAAATTGACAGAATTATATATACTGAGGCCAACTAGTTTTCTAACTTTTTCTTTTCTGTCACTGTATAATTTCCAACATGAGAAAAATGCTCTCAAACTTTGAATTTCTATGTACTTCACCATCTGGCGTCAAATACAAGCACAACATACAGATACAAACGAGCCGCGCATCGTGAAAAACTTCTTCCTGTCTCTAGCAGACTAATGCTGTCTTTCTCAAGAAGAAACCACGACGTCAGAATTGAAATGTTGCAGCTATATAGAAAATTCAATGTACTTTTCTTCGGCAATATCTTGTTAGTATTGGGCGATTATCGATCTCGTCAGCCGGAGCAATACAGTCATCGTTCTGGCAAATTCCGAAACCAGATCTGTCAAAATGGGCTACCAATACTCCAAACATATATTGGATGATTCCGTTTCAATCCACAGTCAGAACAACAACTAAATGATGATGAATTCGACATTTTTGTTGTCAAATTTTATGCGCTCTCGTTGTTTCTTCCTTCACAACCTTTCTCAGGTATCAGTATTCACAGTGAACGGAAAATTTTAATGGCGGACGCAATTTTCAGCATTTCAAACGTTTATAACTTTAAACCTATTGGTTTATATCGGTTCAAATTTTGTACACGGGGTATTTATATCCCAATAAAGTTCGTCAAAGTTAAATTTTCGCAAAATTTTATGCGATTTTTCGTCTTAGTGACACTTTAAAGTGTCAGGACGAGGAATACTAGATGCTTTGTTAATAGCAGTGTCTAACAGTATTGGAAGTTTGTAGTTACTTTAGTATTTAACAGGCAAATTTATAAGCATTTGACTCACTGTTTTACTATTATTGATGAAGTCGGATGAAGACTTGTTACTATAATATTGACGAAGATAATTCCTGTAGTTCCTGTTCACCTAGCATTTATGGTGTGCATTTTCAATAAGCTTGCGGGAGAGACTTGCCAAGGGTTTTCTATTTGACAAAGTCAAATTGTTTGGTATTTGAAAGAGTAGAATCATCTGAGATTGAAGTAAAATTATAATAAAGGGGCATGGTTTGGCCAGTTCTGATTCACACACAGAAATAATTATTTATTGGTTATAATCTACTATATTCTTTTATATTTTATATATACTTCAGTGTACTGACACTATACTGTACTTTGTGTAGACTTATGTGTGAAACAGATAATAAGTCATGAGCTTTTTTCTAAAATAAACAAAGAGAAGGATGATTCCAAACTATTATTTACTGCAGAAGTGCTTTCATTTCAAGATATTTTTGAAACATTTTCAATCTTTACTATACATTCATCATACCTCAATTATTATCTTGCATCATACAACTTTTTAGGTTTCATGCCCATCTATGTCTTTACCTTATTAGATCCACACGGTGACTTATTTATGCACAAATCTCACTAGCTGATCTTGGCAGAAGACAAGATCAGCCTTTTTTTTTTGAGATGAGTGATCATACAGATGTTTATAAGATTTTAGTTTAATTGAAGCTATAGCGTAAGCCACTCTGGATAGTACAAACAATTTTATTGAAATTAATTTAAGTTTTCTCTAATACAGTACAAATGCACGCAAAGGACTAAAATGTCCAAAAATTTTAAACTGCTATCTTGCACCAGCAGTGGCTGGAGCACTGGCACGATCTTCCCTCCAATGCCCACAAATCAGGATTGCCGGTTTGAAACGTGGTTTGAAATTATCCATACTTCCAGGCTGATAGTTTGCTACATTCAAAATGTCGATGAAAGGAAACGTTTGTTTAGTTATACACTGATGGGTAAAACTCGGGGCTTGCAGTGTTGTGCTTTTGGCTGTAAGAAGCGTAAAAAAGAAGGCAGCAGAAATGATAGTGAAGGAAGCACTGACGATGAATCATCTCGTAAATGACAACAACCAAGAACGTTCCATTTGTAAGTGCAGTTTTTATTTTGTTGATTTTGTTATATCAGTTTATAATGGTTTTGAGACTCCTGGAAAAAATAAATCGTCATTTTTATTAATTATTTGCACAATTGCACCTACAAATACAGTGTGGAAGAACCTTATCAGTCATATGTAAACTGCATGTCCTTCCTAAAGGTCTAGTACAAAAGAAAACTGAACTAAACTAACTTTATTTATACTGGATACTGATAACTCTATCAGTCAATGGCAGTCATGCATATCTAAACTGTTCTTCCTAGAGGTCCTGCAAGAGTCATCCCTCATTGGTCAGTGTTACTACAGGAGGAAACTGGAGTACTATCCAGAAGAAATCTCTGGTGTTTGGTAGAGTCAAACTAGAAGCACTCCTAATGTACA
Source organism: Corallium rubrum (assembly GCA_964035015.1). Taxonomy (NCBI): domain Eukaryota; kingdom Metazoa; phylum Cnidaria; class Anthozoa; order Scleralcyonacea; family Coralliidae; genus Corallium; species Corallium rubrum. Next base: position 10,673,830 of record OZ035997.1, read on the forward strand.
TCTAAGGTGAAATTTTAATCTGATAAGTGCGTCAAGTAGGAGTTAAACCGAGATTACAGGGTAACATCCTTAGTCTTAGATCTACAGTAATCGTGGATGCATAACTGGAAATACTTTTCTTGCTTTCAGCAAACTAGATAAAATTTTAATCTGCTAAATGTACAGTAAATTTTAATCTGCCAAATGTACAGTAAAACTGCATTGATCGAGTATAGGAATCCAACTTGGGTGTAACTTCTTAATGGCTAGTAAGATGCTCTAACCATAATAAACTACCACTAAGGCACTAATTCAAAATGTTATACAGTATGTACATATTTTGTTTGAGACAAGACTGTAGACAGAATGAATGTGTTGCTTAAACAAAAGTTGAATCGATAGTCGAATTGAAAATACTGCAAGGGACAAGGGCTTGGGCAAAATACACACTGTACTGTAACCATAATAAAACCATCTGAACCGGCGGAAGATTAGCCCAAATTCGACAAAACTAAGTATCGTTTGTCACCTTATCACATTAGAAAGCAAATATACTACAAGACAAGTCAAGCACATTCTATCATGGCCATGAATTCATTTACTATTAGTCAATAACCAAACTTGGTTGTGAAAGTGTCCAACTTAAAATATTAACAGGAAGACAATGAGCACAAGTCAGACTCAACCATGTTTCACCGAATTATAACCACAAAGAACTGAACAAACCGTTCCATTCAAGTTCGAATTCATGTGAACAGTATCAACAGCGGGTAAGTTTATTAGTTTAAACAGACGCAGTTAATAGGACTTTTTGGGTTTAATCGGCATGAAATAAAGGAGCCCACTTTCTCCTAAAGCTTGCGTAGGTCGGAAAGGGGCTCTGACTCACAGGGTACTGAATCTCAGACTGGACTTGTGAAAACGATCTTTTTAGTAAAAACACTGCAACCGGTCTGAAGTCAGTCCGGCCTCATATATACACCCCTTAAAGGCGGTTTTCCACAAGGCGAAAAATGTCGCGCGAAGCGACATTTTCTTTTGTCTCGTAAGCTCTCGGGTGGAACTAATTAGGTGGAAATAAACCGTTTTAGTTAGCTTGACATGCAAAAGAGACAAAAAGCTCTATTGGACTAGTTTAATGCTTTATTTCTTACAAAGAAAAATACAAAACCGTCGTCTAGCTACAAAAAATTGTCTAACTTTAAAGTATGCTAAAATGTTCATTGCCTGTCTTGTTTAATTATATAGTAGGCCTAATCCTGGTTATTTACAAAAGAAAGTGCTAAAGTTCAACGCAAGTAATAGACTTCGACTTGGTTTGGAAGAAATTTGTAGCTTCCTGCTAAAAGAGCCCGAACTTCTGCAGTTCCATAATTGTACTTTGGAGGCCGGTAAGTGTGACCAAAGTTACTGTAAGAGCCAGCAGTGGTATAGGCATTATCTCGAATGTGAAGATCATGACCGCCTCCAAATGTTGGTCCATAACTGGGATTGGTATAGATGGCGTTTCCGCTATTCCGATAAACGGGGGATTTGAATGGCGGCAAATTGTCTTTGTTGAGAAGGGAGAACAAGAAAGATTTAGTCGATGCTTTGTAAGCAGCCGATCCTAAAAATTCAAATATTAAAGCAAACCGTAAACAATAATAAACTGCAACTTCAATGATTACCCTAATCATATCCCAAGGTCGGAGGAATATATCTCTCAGAAATAAGCTCCACATTATATATACATACACACACGTGTATGTATATATAATGTGGAGCTTATATAATATAATATATATATATATATATATATATATATATATATATATATATATATATATATAGAGCATGCAACACACATATGTAAGTGACCAAGTAAGATCGCTGCATAGAATTGTTGGGATCCTTTGAAGTGAGTATATATAGCAATAAGTTGTGCGCACGTTGATCAGGCCTGTTCTTTAGTGCCGACGATGTCGATGGATGTTGGATAAAATATCAAAAGCGTTTGGCCAAGACTTTAGAATTGAAACTGATAGATAATTAGTATTCAAACCTCCCCAAGGTAGATCCGCGTATCCACCAAAGATGTAGTCTCCTACACGAACAATGGTTACGGTTGGTCCTTTGTAATCACATCTAGAATGAAAGTCAGCAGCCCTCCATCCATCTCGTGTGGCTCGATAGCAAAGACCCCAATCGTATTTATCACCTAACCATTCTTGAAGTTGTTCGACATAGTCGTTATTTCCTGCCAGAATTTGACGAATAAAGGGCATCTAAAATTAGAAATGAATATACTGGTTAGGAACGGAGTTAGCCTGCTCGAGCAGGCTCTTGCAGGATCGAAGAAAAAGGAAAGAGCCTGCACGGACTCCATACAATTTTGAACATCCGCCCCCATTTGAGATAAAGCCAATCAAATAAATACATGTCAGACGTGTGCTTGTTCGTGTGTAACTGAACAAAGCAAATCAAATAGCATTTCTTTCTTGTCGACTGCGAGAAACTGATCAAACGGAAAATTTCCATTGTGCGTGCATATTGAATATTTTGTTATTCTTATCCTTAATATATGGTTTGCATACTGGTATTTTTGGCAATTTTCTCTTCCTTTTTACAAGATTTACTGAACCATTGCAATAAGTACGCTGTTTCTTCGTTTCACTCCAAGTCTAATGATGGTTTGATTGTATACTATTTCGCATTTTCAAATTTCATTCGAAAATCCAATCTTTTGCCTCTTGAGATTTAAGTACACAACATCCAACTTCATGAATAAGTTAATAACCCACTTTAAGATTGTATTTATGATTGACGTTATAAGACAAACCGACCAATGAGAATTTTGCGTCATGATTTAGGACGCAGATATCTAAAATTCTATAGCATCCGTGCAGGCTCTCCCTCTCTCCCTCCCTCTTTCTCGCAGGCTAGAACGGAGTAACTATATAGAACTACACTGTATAAGTAGCAATTATATTACTAAACTAAGACGTACTGGATGGTTTTAGTAAAATTTCATAAACTATATAGTGCCAGTGTTACCAGCGATTACAAACACGAGAGGACAATGAAAATCACGAGGGCGTTAACCGAATGACTTGAGTGTGTGTAAAATTTAAATTCTTGCATGGGGAGTAAAACTTTAGTCAGTTTTAGTTACAGAAACTTAGTCTGAAACTAGATTTTTGAGCCTTCTCTATTTAATTGAATGTTTTACCCTGTTTCAGACTACAGAAAAGCACCCTGTCCTGCACTAAATAGAATAAGCCTTTAAAAACCATCCCAGGCCTAAAAACAATGTGTATACTGAATTAACCTGTTTAAAACCAAAACTAGCAAAAAACCGCATGTCAAGCAGCACATTTCCATGTACGCGAGGAGCTCCCACCCGGGAATAAAATGCTAAATAACGTATACAAATCAAGATTACGTTTGAAGGCAATTATTTTGTTAAACACTCTATAGTCATTTCAGATGATTTTTTCTTAAAATCTCGAAGTATTTTTCTATAGCATTCGAGGTTTAAAAAGGAATGGAATTTTGGGGTGAGGAAAGCCGTCTCTGAAATCCGAAACCAATACATGCATATGAGAGACAACAACATAATTAAGTGTTACCTTTGCTATTGCATAGTACCCCACCATATCCATTCTTGCAAGCACATTTGAAACCACCTTCTTTCAAATCGGAGCAAGTCCCTCCATTTTTGCAAGGAGAAAGCTCGCAGGGCAATACTGCAAAAAAAGAAACAACAGTATTTTACTTAAAAATAGTTAACGAAGTAAATAACAAATTAAAAAATAGATAAGATATATAAATCAATACCGAATAAAAAGACTTCTTTTCAAACATTTTAATATAAAAGTGAGCGATAAAAGATTTACACGACGTTTCGATGTCATCATAGCACATTATCAAGTGAATAAAAACTAAGTAAAACATGCCCTTATACACTAGAAACCCAAACGTGTTGTAAGAACACGCATTTTTGTCCGCTATAGTGACACGCCAAAAGCGTGTTCAACACGGCTTTGGCGTGTTGTAATACAAGCGTGTTCTGTGTAGAAGCGTGTTGCTAGAACACGTTATTGTGTTGTAACAACACGTCAATTTTGACACGCTAAAAGCGTGTTGTAATACAAGCGTGTTCTGTGTAGAAGCGTGTTGCTAGAACACATTACATTAAGTGTGTTGTAACAACACGTCAATTTTGACACGCTAAAAGCGTGTTGAACACTTCAGCGTGTTCCAAATTCACGTGTGTTGTAAGAACACACTATAACGTGTTACGGTAACACACATCATGTTTTCAGAACACGCACCCCAAAATGGCGTGTCACTATAGCGGACAAAAGTGCGTGTTCTAAATTAACACGTTTGGCGTGTTGTATTTGGCGTGTTGCAAGTTTTAGCGTGACACACTTGCCGTGTTGCAGCTCGGACATTTTTGGTGTGTTGCCGATCTCTGAAGGCGTGTTCTGCACCACAGACGTGTTGTGACCTGATGTGTTTCGTTCGAAGGCGTGTTCTGCACCACAGACGTGTTGTAACCTGGTGTGTTTCGTTTGAAGGCGTGTTCTGCTTCTAAATTTAAACGCACAAAACAGAATGGAGGCAAACAATATACATTTATTAATCTTATACTGATCTATAGTTCTGGAACATAATGCAAGACAGATGTGTCTTTCAAATGTCAAAGTTCAATCCTGCCAATTTTAGGCGTCCGTAAAATGTCGGAAGTATGTTTGGCCTGGTAGCCTTCGTTGATTTAGGGGCAATTTCTTGTGGAATATACGTCGGATAGTATTTTGTCACTTATCCCCAATCAAAAACAGCATCCTCCAGAAGTAGTGCAGTATTAAGTGTTTCTTTGTCATATTGGATATTAAACACAGTGTCAGCTGCCAACCACAGTTTCAGTAATCCTATGACAGTTCGACTTGTGACTAAATGGCATACAAGCATTTTCCATCGTTTGAGTTTGAAAATTGATTCCTTGTCTGTTATCAATAGGCAGTGAGTACCCCAGCCAATGAGAGAACAGTACAAACTATATACAAACAAAAAGAAGATAGTGTAAATGAACAGTATATAAGTACTGTATACGTGTAAAAAATATTAAATCTTATAACATTTTAGCCTCCTCCGCAGGCATCTCAAATCAGAAACGGCAGGCTCAAGCTGCGAATGGAAGTCAGGGAAGGAAGACTAAGGTGAGGGAAAGGGAGAGGAGGAAAGGAAAAAAGGGGGGAGGGGAAGAGAAAAAGAAGAGATGCCTGCCAAAAATCGACAAGGTCATGGCGCATATAGCTTCGCGCATGATAATTCATGGTTGACAGGGGTAGGGAGCGGCAAAATAGACAAACGAAAAACAAACAACTGGGGTAGGGTTAGAACCTTTACTGTGTAAATATACCCGAATTTTTCGCGTCCCTCTCCCCAGTTCCCTAGCCTCCCTCGCCCACTAGTCCTCGCGCGCAGAAGAGGCAGAGAGACTAGAGAGTTGCCTGCGGAGGAGGCTAATAACATTTGTAGTGCTACGTCACTTCCGGTAAGCCTCGTGCGAGGCACTAGCGAGGAGAGCACTAGTGAGGAAGGAGCAGAGAGATTGTAAGCGAACTTGAGTGAATAAACGAGTAAGAACGAAGATACAACATTGGCGACGAGGATGGCGACGATGCCCATCGTAAACCCAATGCCTGCATTTGATCCTGACTCGGACATTGGAGCAAACATCGGCCCCAAATGGAAAATATGGATGGAAGACTTTGAGATGTACATTACCGCGAATGGCATTACAGATAAAGCCAAGAAGCGAGCGCTGCTTCTATATCAGGCAGGCGCTCGAGTCCGCGAAATCTTTCGACAAATCCCCGATAATGGTGAGAACAACGACTATGACAAGGCGGTTGAGAAACTAAACGAATATTTCGAACCGCAAAAGCATCGATTGTACGAGGTGTACAAATTTCGCGAGGCACGACAAGACGCCAGTGAAACTTTAGACAAATATTACATACGATTGCGGACTTTATCTCCACGCTGTGAGTTTGCTGATCCAGATTTTGAAATAATGGCCCAAATTGTCTTATGTGGCCGCTCGAGCCGACTCCGAAAGCAAGCTCTACGGGATCCCAAGTTGACGTTGAAAGACCTACTAGTCCTGGGCCGCCAATTTGAACGAAGTTGTCAACAAGCTACAGAGATCGAGGAACATACGAGAAACAATCAAACCGTCAGGGGCGTAGGAAGCGGGGGGGCCGGGGGGGCCGCGGCCCCCCCAATATTTTATAAAGGGGGGCCGGAATAGCTTTCGGCCCCCCCAAAAAATAATTGAATTTAAAAAAATTGCATTATAAGTGCGACTTCGATTGCGCTGATCGGCCAATTAATAATAATAATCCATCCTGACTCACGGACAGCATAGACTCGCAAATTATAATGAAAGAATTAATGAAAGGGCCCAACGAAAAAGGTAGAAGAGACTCTGAAAATGCCATTTCCGACGATCTAGAGACTCCAAATTTTCAAAAATTTCCCGCTCGGCGCCAACCATGGTGGCGCCTCGTGGGAGTCGGCCCCCCTAACTTTATCAAGCTTTCTACGCCCCTGCAAACCGTTATGAACGAGGAGGTTGTTCTGGATGCTGTTCGCAACACCTCCGCTGAAGAGACACGGCCGAAAGGGGTTTGCAAGAACTGTGGTGGTGAATGGCCACACAACACGGGAATATGTCCAGCGAAGGGCAAAGAATGCCGAAATTGCTCAAAAACAAACCATTTTGCGAGAGTATGTCGATCTGCGCCTGCGGTGGCGCGAGGCCAGCAGCAAAATCGTGGACGATGGCAAGGACGTCATGAAAAGAAACCTATTCGGCCCCTCAATGTCTCGGACAATGACAATGAATCAAGTGACTCAGACAATTATTGTTATGCAGTCAACAATCCAAAGGCAAAAAATCCTTACACAAAGGTGAAGATTAACAATCGAAATGTAAAGTTTACTGTTGACACTGGATCCAGCATAAACATAATCGATCAACAAACCTTTGAGCAGTTGGGGCAGTATACGTTGTCCAAAACAAACATCCAAGCTTATGCATTTAATTCAAAGGTCCCTGTTGAAATGAATGGGAAATTTACTACCATCATGGAATCACGACGCAAAATTACGGTGGCAACCATCTACGTCACAAAAGAAGACGGTGGTCGTCTTTTGAGTGGGTCAACTGCAGAAGAGCTAGGCTTAATCAGCTTGCACTTGAATGCGGTCCAAACAACCAAATCATCGCAAACATCACCGACGGGTACATCAATTAAAGATAGGGGAGTACAATGTGTAGTACAGAAGCATCCCAACGTTTTTCGTGGCCTCGGGAAACTACGACATCAAACCGTTGAACTGCTTGTTGACAAAGATGTAAAACCAGTTACTCAACGCCAACGTCGCATACCATTCCATCTGAGAGCTAAAGTCGATGCGGAGCTAAGCCGTTTACAAGATGAGGACATCATCGAACGCGTACCAGACACAGAAGCAACTGAATGGATATCACCAATCGTCATCGTGCCAAAGAAAGAGGATAAGATTCGTTTATGTATTGACATGCGAGCGGCCAACACAGCTATCAAACGCATTAGGCACCCCATACCAACTGTGCAGGACATTTCGCATGAATTAAATGGTGCCAAATTCTTCACAAAATTAGACCTTACGCAGGCATATCACCAACTTGAGTTAGCCCCTTCCAGCCGGCAAATCACAACATTCATCACACATGCCAGACTGTATCGGTTTAAGCGTTTAAACTACGGCACAAATTCGGCAGCGGAGATCTTTCAACATGCGTTGCAACAAGTTTTGCATGACATCCCAGGAGTCCGCAATATTGCCGATGACATTTTAGTCTTTGGATCGTCTTACGAAACACATAACAAAGCTTTGGATGAGTGTCTACATCGCCTTGACACCCATGGTTTGACCCTCAACTTCGACAAATGTCAGTTTCTACAACCTCAGCTAGAGTTTTTGGACTCAATTTTTCAAAGGACGGAGTTCGTCCAGACCCTAAGAAGGTCTCTGCCTTGGCTAAGGCTGCTATGCCCACCACAGCAAGTGAGGTCCGAAGCCTCCTTGGCATGGCTAATTATAGCTCACAATTTATTCACAACTTTGCCACTATCACAGAACCACTACGTCAACTCACCCACAAAGGAACACCCTTTACATGGAACCAGGAACATGACAACGCGTATACCACCCTTCGAGAGGCTTTAATCAACCGTCCGGTGATGAGTTACTTCGACGTCAACAAAGCCACGGAAGTGACAGTGGATGCCAGTCCAGTGGGGCTGTCAGCGATCCTGGCTCAGCGCGATTCGAATTCATCCTCCCCAAATATAGTCGCTTATGCTAGTCGTACTCTTACCCCTACCGAGCGACGGTATTCGCAAACCGAGAAGGAGGCGCTGGCCGTGGTGTGGGGTATTGAGCATTTACATATATATCTATATGGGGCAACCTTTACCCTATATACCGACCACAAAGCCCTCGAAGTCATTTTCGAGAACCCGACTTCAAAACCACCAGCCAGAATAGAGCGTTGGTTCCTACGCCTCCAGCAATACAAATTTCGGGTTGCTTATAAACCAGGCAGCACAAATCCGGCAGATTATCTCTCTCGCCATCCCCTGGAGACCGTAAGCAAACACACGCTAACATTGCGGATAAGTATGTGCATTTCATAACGCACACAGCGGTTCTCCCTGCACTTACAGTCGAGGAGGTGCGCAAAGCAACCAGCAAAGATACATTACTCAGCTCGGTATGTACAGCCATCCAGACAGGACAGTGGTCCAATCGTGAACTGAAACAGTTCAAGCCCATCAAAGATGAACTATCTATCGATTACACTAACAATGTGGTGCTTCGGGGCACCAGAATCGTACTACCATCATCGTTGGTACAACAGGTCATTCAGCTGGCCCATGAAGGTCATCAAGGGCAGGTCAGGACAAAGGCGTTGCTACGGGAACACGTCTGGTTTCCAGAAATGGACAAAAAAGTTCGAGCGGAACTAGAAACGTGCCTTGCCTGCCAAGCGACTGGGCAACCAAACCAACCAGAACCCCTCCGGTCCACCCCACTACCCAATAAAGCATGGGACAAGCTCAAAATTGATTTATATGGACCGGACAGTATATTTTGGTGATCCTCGATTGTTATTCTCGATTCCCGGAAGTAGAAGTGTTGTCTTCGATCTCTGCCAAGACTGTAATCCCAAAACTTGATGCAGTCTTCGCCCAGCATGGGGTCCCTGCGCAGGTTACCTCAGACAATGGGCCACCGTTCCAAGGACACGAGTTCAACAGATACATGATCAAAATGGGAATCCAGCATACTACCTCCACACCTCTTTGGCCGCAGGGGAATGCGGAGGTCGAGGCATTCATGAAACCGCTGGGCAAGGCCATTCGAACCGCGAACCTCGAAGGCAGGCCCTGGAAACAAGAGCTCTCCAAGTTCTTGTTGGCGTATCGATCCACACCTCATTCAACAACAAAGGTACCACCGGCCCAGTTGCTATATAACCGAGAAATTCGCGGAAAATTGCCTACACTTCCCCATAACAGCAAGGTTCTTAATCGACACAGCGAAGCCAGGCACAACGACCAAGAACAAAAGAAAAGGGGAAACAGATATGCAGATGCTCGACGACATGCGAAAACAAGTGAACTACGGGTTGGAGATAGTGTTCTGGTGTGGCAAAAGAAAAAGAATAAATTTTCAACTAATTTCAGTCCTACGCCATATACTATTATTGCCATCAAAGGGTCAAAAGTAGTCGCGAGAAACCAACAACAACATGTCATCACGCGAAATGTCTCGTTTTTCAAGAAGATAGCGGGGCAAGCAGTTGGCAAAGACGAGGGTGAGGAGGACGTTGTTAGCAGGAGACGAGAGGAAGACGGAGAGCAAGTACAGGAACAAGGCCAACAAGAACAGCAAGAGCCGAGAAGATCTACGCGAAATACACGTCAGACAAACTTTTATGGACACCCAATGAACTCGGGTGAGACTCTAAAATAAACACTCAAACAATAATCTCATAGAGAAATTGTTGACACTTGCGTGCCCAGTTTCCAAACAGTTGACATTCGTTTTGTTATGTTAGAAAAAGGGGGTGATGTAGTGCTACGTCACTTCCGGTAAGCCTCGTGCGAGGCACTAGCGAGGAGAGCACTAGTGAGGAAGGAGCAGAGAGATTGTAAGCGAACTTGAGTGAATAAACGAGTAAGAACGAAGATACAACAACATTTAAAAGAGAAACAAAAATATATTTCCTTGAAATGTAATACATTAGTTAACAGTACTATTTAACCATGTAAATTAATTAATTAATCATTAATTAATTTACATATTTAAAACTTAAAATGGTATTGTTAACTAATGTTTTAAATTTGTGAAGATATTTTTTTGTTTCCACTTTTAAATGTAATAAGTATAGGGTATTTTTTCATTAAATTTCAAGTTTTAGGAAGAGCATGTTTTTAGATAATTTGTTCGTTTATAAGGCTTATGTAGTTTTAATGCATTTCTTATGTTAATAATGATCATGATAAATTTGATTATTTGCTACAAAATAAATTGTGAATATTTCTGGTAAATTCTTAATATGATAACGAATTTATGGATTCAGCATGT
>OZ035997.1:10684706-10817206 GCA_964035015.1 Corallium rubrum
TTCAGCATGTTAAATATTGTAAATAAAACTTAAATATGTTATTTAAATATTTTCTTTGAGCTGTTTATCATTCTTATTTTTTCATTCCTAACCTCCTAGTATAGTGTAATAACACTGATTTAGGAGTATTTCATTAAAGCATTAAAGTGTTCCTGTTTTGTGTTCATAATTTTCTTGGAATTTTCAATTGAATATTTTTCTTAAGGGAAAATACAGGTTTGAGGGTCCAAAATACATGCATAAACATTTCGGGGAAAGAATAAAACTAAATGTTACGCATGGTTTAAAAGTCTGACAATCAAAAACTGTTACCAAATAAATAGCATCAGTTGTTGCTATGGCAACAATGACGTTTCAAAATGGCTGCCAATTACACTCAAACTAATTTAATTCGAAAAAACACGATGGTGACCCAATTTTTTTCTCATTAAAACTTTTCTTAAAGTATGAATAATGCATAGGCCGATTTTGAAAAAAATTCTGTGGAATGAATAATTTTTTTTCTCGGTAAAATCATGTTCGTTAATTTTTTAAGAAAATTGGATTTACAGAATTTTTTTTAAAATCGGCCTATTCCTTACTCATACTGCAAACGAAGTATTAATGGGGAATAATAAATAAAGTTTTTTTCGAATTAAATTAGTTTGAAGGGTAATTGGCAGCCATTTTGAAACATCATTGTTGCCATAGCAACCATTTATTTGGTAACAGTTTTTGATTGTCAGATTGTTTAACTATGTATAACATTTAGTTTTATTCTTTTTCCGAATTGTTTATGGACGTGTTTATGGACGTGTTTTGAACTCCCAAACTAGTTGTATTTTTCCATTTTTCAAGAAACTGTATGGAGCCACCTTAAGATTTGTCCATGTAAAAGTAGAATATAATATATGCACGGAGAGTACATATCATAGGCATAGAGTATGGGGAGGACTGAGGGGCTTTATCCCCCCCCCCCCGAGAAATCTTAATGGGGGAACTCAGCCCCTCCACCATTCACAAATTATAGGTACTTTATACTGGTTAGAGTAAAGTAACTGTTACAGCCTCATTCCTGCCAGCCAAAAGCACCCATGTACACATAAGACAACCCAGTAAACACAACATCAAAAAATAGTTGACATGTGTACTTGTATTTTAACTAGTTTTTATGATATTTCATGACCTTCAGTCTTCTTAAAAATCACCCCTCAGAATGCAGGACTTTTCCGGGACTCTAAATTTCAAAAATTCCCAAGGGGAGGCATGCTCCCAGACTCCCCATGGGAAAATTCTTTGAAAGGCCCTGTTCAGCCCCCCTGGACAAAAACAAAACTCTATGCATATGGTACATATACGCATGGTTTGAAACCAGGCAGCCTACTTAAACTCTCTCTATATTGATATATTGTCTATTTACACGCCGTCTGCATATTTGTGCTGATTAACTGGTGAAAATGATGATCACATTAGTACAGACTGTCTGGCCACCTCACTTATGATCTTCATTTTCACCAGTTAATATAGAAATAAAATAAAATAAAAAAATAAGATGAAAAGGAAACTATATGGGTCACCTGACATTGGGTCATTCCAGAAAACATCCACACCTCCCCCACGGAGGAAATGTGAAGTTGACCCCCTCCCCCCTTCAGATGTCCTGGTACATTTTACTATTATTAGTAGATTTACCCCCCCTCCCCTCCCCTCCCTGGATGGCACAAATTTCCTCTGTGGGGGAGATATATGGATCTTTTCTGGAATGACCCATTGAGTGGTATCCACAAAACTATATTTTTTGCAAAATTAGGGTGCAGGGTACCTCCCCAATACTAAAAAAGTGTAAATATAAAATATAAAAATATGGGGTCACCTGCAAGACTTAAGTAATTACATGTATAACTATAAAAATATGGGGTCACTATATATATATATATACTTAAATGTGTAGTCTTTCCAAAAATATCATAGTGGGGGAGATATCCCACATTAAGTAGTGACCCCATATTTTTATAGTTATAATTATTTAATTTAAGTCATGATGGTGACCCCATATTTTTATATTTACATTTTTTTTAGTATTGCGCACATAACCCACCCTAATTTTCAAAAAAAGATTGTTTGGGGGAGACACCCACTCAATGTGGTGCCCCCGTGTAGTTTCCTTTTCATCTAATTATCGATGAAAATTAAGATGATATCATCCACAAAAGTTAAATTTTTTACACCTTAAACCAGAGTCTGTAGAAATATACACCATTTGACTGGCATTAGTGAATAGTGCTAAACATTGTTTTGAGCCAAAAATGTACACAAGTTCTTAGCATATATGCAATAATTAAATTAAATAAGAATTGCAAAGAATAATTATTTACAAACAATTTTCATGCAACACAAAATTAATATGTACTCACTTGTAATTCAGTAATTGTGCATGAATAAAAACCAAAATGTGAGGGAGATGTACTCAGACCACTTCAGTCATCAAATAAGCATGATCCACTTCTGATTTGAACTGAAGAACAATTAATTATAAAATTAAACTTTGAAATATTAATAAACTAGGATACTATAAAAAATTACAATTGTTTGGTTACAAATATTGATTGGCTATATTTAATACTTGGTAAGCTTTATGTTTTGAAGATGAAATCCAGTCATTACAATATTTAAGCTTAAATAGTAAAATGTTTGTTTCCGAAAAATAATACATAGTAGTTTATTGGTTTAGCAGCATGAGCCATCTAACTATCAAACTATCAAAACGAACGACAAAAAAGTTTGCTGTCAAGTTCCAACCACACAAAAGCAGTAAATACGAGTTAATATAAGTTGAGAGTAAAATGGCTATAAAATGGTTCAAATTTTAGAAATTTTTCCACTAAATAAAAGTACAGAAGCAAGGAAATTACTTAGGATTAACTCTAGTCAAGTACAGTACCTTAAACTATAGTTTTAGGCTAGAGTCGACGACGTCTGGTGTTACTTGCGATGTCTTGCTTTTTCGTCTTCACTTTCAAAACATGGCGGCTTGTCAGGACTCTACTTCGGGGTATTTCTCTACAGAAACCAGTTTTATCTTGACAGATAAACATCAAAAAATCTCTCGTATACGTAAAACTGCTTGCACTGTTCCAGCGCGCTGTTGTTTCTTCCTCCGCGTAGCTTTCCTGACATTAAAATTGAAAGGAATACTAGTAGCTCTCGTTGTTTCCTCGGCCTTCTTCTTCGAGTGTTGAAAATCTCTTTCAAAAACTTCTTTTTGGCGGCAATCTGTTCTCGCATTTGATTGGTCGAGCTACTTACTGTCCCTACCCCTTTCCCGATAGTGTTAAAAATGTCTCCCTTTTCACACGCATAGTGTGTTACAAAATGTCTGACTTTTTACACGTCAGCGTGTTTTGGACTGGTTTGCAACACGTTTTGTGTGTAGCAAGCCGTGTTGAAGGCGTGTTGTAACGGATATTCGCTTATAACAACACGTTAGTGTGTTCTGGCGACGTGTTGTTACAACACGGCACAACACGTCTAACATATCGCAACACGCCAACAACACGCTTACGTGTATTTAGAACACGCCTACGTGTCTTTGGAACACACATCGATGTTTTTAAAACACGCTTACAACACGTTAAGTTTTCTAGTGTATATGTACGTATTTGTCCTGAACAAAAACTAGTCAACCGTGACTATATACAATAAAAGTTCTACAACGCATAATTAAACGCGTTATGAATAAAGAATGAAGCTGTGGTGTAATAACGCATGATGTACAACATAAGTCTAATTAAAACAATTTAGATTTAATAGAATCCGACTGAGGCTTTAGTTCTTTAATGAAAAGCATTTCAAAAGTTTGATTGTCTTTATTTCTGGTATTATATCTGTGTCTTTCCACGTACTTCGTGAGATCCTTATTTAGTCCTTCAATGTCACAATGTAAATATTTGTACATTAAGATAGCTTTATGTTTTTGTCTTCTATCACTCAGAGGAATCCACCCCAATTGGTGTAGGGCTATATCGGAAGGTGTAGTGGAATTTACTCCGAGGATTAATCTTGCGGCCCGGTTCTGTAAACCCTGTAGTTTTGTTGCTGCTGTGGTACCACAGCTATCCCAGACAACTCCACAATAATCAAATACTGGACTGATGGTTGTGTTGTAGACAAGATTAGCTGTTGATTTTGAGAGGAAAGGCATTATGCGTTCAGTATGCGTTCAGTTCAGCGTGCTTATTGGCCAGAACATGCAGTTTACTGGCTGAGCAACATGCGTAATGCGACATGCGCGGAGACAAAAACTTCAAAGGTTCCGACCCGAGTGGCCCTTCTGTATAGTCTTTATTCTGTGACACTAGTGAAAATACTGATTGCAGGATTGCAACGTTGGAAGAAGGCACTTTGGACTACAGAATAACACTGAATTACGTCCACATTAACAGTCTACTTCGGATATAAAATAGTCTTACATTATTTTATATTCTAATAGAAATGTAGCGCATGTTCACATCGCAAAATTCTACACTGATTTGGCAAATGATTTTTTTGTTACGCAATCTTATATTGACCGGTCTTTACAGATATAAAAATATATCATATAACAGATTTTTGCACCGAGAAGTAAACACTCATTTTTTTTACACTTCACGTGACAAAAAACGTTTTCGAGCCCCAGACGGGTCATGTTTATGTAAATTAGTTGGCAGTAGCCATTATTAAGTTTTAAATTTAAACTTAACCTACAAGTGCGTTTTTGACTTCATTCAATTTTTTCGCAAACTACAAAAAATATATTAAGTATTTTATTTGTTGCTCGACGGTTAGCTTCCCTCGGTTACCTGTCAGTACCCACTTTAAAAGCTTTTCGTCTTGTTCTTTTTTTTTTTGAGCACATCTTCAGATAACAAATTTTTAGTTTGTTTTATACAATTTACACGAGTGGTGAGCTAGTTGTTTATTTAAAAAATAGATAGTTGTTTTTTTTTTAAATATAAAAACAACTTACTCTTTTCCGAGCAATCAAATCCCCTGAATCCAGAAGTACATTCACATTTGAAGCACTTTACGCCATCGTCTGTGCAGTTTCCTCCATTTTGACAAGGCTTCCTGTCACAAGGTCGCACTATAAAAAACATTAATTTAAAATTAATTGAAATTGACTTTCTGATTAAAAAAGTTCGTGATTGTTGAAATAAAGATTAGTGACTGTTGAAAGTTAATTATTTCAAGTCAGTAAAAACAAGTTATACAATTTTGAATTGAAGACAACCACAAAGGTGACTTGTTAACGAAAGGATAAATGTAGAACTGAGATGTTTTATATAGGCTCTCCTCCATTTTTAATTCTGTTTACCGAAATGAAGCGCTTTTAGAACTAAAGATTTCTTTTGGTCATCTACACCTTTTTCAGGTCAAATTCAGAAACTTCCAAACGAACTTCAGATAATTCAGATCAATTTCAGAACTTTCCAAGTGAATTTCAGAAATTTCCAAATGATATTCAGATTTTCCAAATGATATTCCGAAATTTCCAAATGATATTCAGATTTTCCAAATGATATTCAGACATTTCCAAAATGAAGCGAGAGGCTTGCACAGTAAATAGTTCGGATCAGCTGAGGGAACACATATACCTTTTTTGCCCTGCATTACTCAATGAAAAACATTCAATTGCACTCATTGAAATAAAAATAGCACTTTATGTAATCAATGCTATTGATGTTACAGAAGCGTTATTGAATGTCGTTTCGCGCTAATAATAAAGTGCTATTGTTATTTCAACGAGTGCAATTGAATGTTTTTTATTGAGTAATGCAGGGCAAAAGGTGTATGTGTTCCCTCAGCTGATCCGAACTATTTACTGTTCAAGCGAACTTTAGCCTCTCGCTTCATTTTGGAAATGTCTGAATATCATTTGGAAATGTCTGAAATTCATTTGAAAATGTCTGAATATCATTTGGAAAATCTGAATATCATTTGGACAATTTTAATATCATTTGGAAATGTCTGAAATTCAATTGGACAATCTGAATATCATTTGGAAGTGTCTGAAATTCGTTTGGAAGTTTCTGGATTTGACCTGAAAAAGGTGTAGTCTTTTCAAAATAGTTTTATTACTCTCCGTAGATACAAGTGGCTATATTAATAGCTATAAATTTAGATCGACGTTTTTTCTTGATAACCGCAAACCGCAAACCGCTAGAAACCCACTTGACCAACGTCCAGCGGTCAGGTTACATGTTTGCGGTTCACGTTTGTACTGCTAGAACGGCTTTGAGGTAAGTGAATTACGGCAAGGTTTTTATGTAACTCTTACTCAACCAACCCACGTTTGGTGTGTAAATTTATGCTCTTACATGTCTGTTGTTCTTGAATCACAACGGTTTTGAATTGAACACTGAAGCTCATGTCAATTTTTGGTGGCAGCTCGCAACAAGTGAAAATACGAACACCAATCGGAATGCTCTTTGACATCTTAACGTCAAACGTCTAACCGCGGTTTGCATTTATAAAAAAGAGCGTCAATCTAAAACTCTCTAATGGCGGTTGTTTTGAACGTCTTTTTACGCAACTGTTTCATGTTTTAGTTGAAATATACTAAAATTGCCCTTGATCGTCAGCTAAATTCTTACCTCGTTTCTCGCACAGAACTCCTTCATAATTTTCTCGACATTCACAAAAGAATGTCCCATTTACGGTATCCTCGCATTTTGCTAAATTTCTACATGGTTCTCCTTCACATGGAGTTACTAAAAAAGAACCAAATTACAATTGATCAGGAACAGTAAATCATAATAAATATAGGTTGGACCTTCACTAATGTCTGTAAAACATACAAACTCTCTCTTAATAAGAAACTTTAGTCAAAACATGAATTACCTTTAAATAAACGTCTCTTAATTAAATGCCACGTTTGGAAATATTAATAGTTTTACGATATCTGCTCTCCTACTCGAGAAATGACCTTATCATTCTTAATTTTATGCTGCCATTTTGAGTTTGTCAAGCCAAGCTAATCTATTGAAAACGCTCTATAATGCATTGAGCTACACGAGGCTTGAATGGGGAGAAGATATTGTAGATTAGTTGTATGTTCCTAAACGGCAGCGTTTGCATTCGAGTGCCAACATATGCATGCACTACGTTAGACACGACTCCATTTTGTTAGCTTGACATTGATACGCACAAATTTAAGCATACGTTAAACAGGAAGTACACAACATTTTACTCATGCAATTTCACAATGCCCGACAGTTTCGATCGTCATCGACATCTACATGCATATGCAGAAATTCATGGGCTACACATAGTCCGCGACGCCATTTTTTGTCGTCAAGAAAAATTTGAAAGTTTTCACCAAGAAAACCTCGATTCAACCTATAGATCGTTTTCACTCACGTGACCGGTTGCCCATTGGGTGGTGAAACAATACGAAATATTTGAATAAGAAAGAGCTAATTCCCATACCGTACACCAATATGGCCGCCATTTCATTGTTTTGGTACACCAATATGGCCGCCATTTCATTGTTTTGGTACACCAATATGGCCGCCGTGACGTCAGATGAAAACGATCTATATTTTACTCCCAGTTCTGAATTAGATTTCTAGATTTCCCTTCCAAAGATTGTTTTCTAGTACAGATAAAACCCCAACACGTCATGCATGTAAATAATAATAAATAATAAAATGACATATATTCAGACTTCTTCTATATATAGCTTCTGTATTTTAACTGTTTGCTATACTTGATACCTTTCTGACTGCAATCATATCCTTTATATCCAAGAGGACACGAGCATTTTTGGTGGTCGCCAATTAATGGTTCTCCCCCATTTCTACAAACATCTTCATCAGCTTTCATTGTTTGCGCTAGATTAGAAGTAAAACGCAACAAAGTTAACACCGCCTTTCTTGTTTAAGTAAAATGTCTTTGGTAATACTAATAGAAACTTTTTCGTCAAAAAAGTTGTTCTAAATCATGTGGGTTTTTTTAATTTTGGGAGTTAAAACCAGAAATTATGCTCTAAAGTCTGAGAATTAGAATGATAATCAAGCCCCACGCACTTCCCTTATTTTGTAGGTCTAAACAAATACTTTAGTAAAATTTGTTTAAAAATTATATCGTTTTCGCACAATGAATTCCACAGCTCATGTAAAACGAATTTAAATCCTCACCCGCTCTTCAGGTTGTAAGTCATAACTCCGATATACCTTATTGCTATTATAAGCAAGCAATAACTTTTTGCTTTTTGGCATTGCAAGCTTAGCTTTTCAGAATGGATTTGTGTTGTTGGGGTTGTTATAGTGCAATAGTTAATCAGTAAAATATTGGATTATTTGTGATATCTTTGTATAACAATGATGTCATTGTTCGGTTAGTTTGCTACAAGTCTGCAGCTAGTTTTGCCCACGACTAGTCAGATAAAGCTTCATAAAATAACGTTTATCTAAACCGATGTAGGTGCCAATGCATGATTGTTGTTTTAAAGTACCATAACTCCTAAGGAGAACGTCCAAAAGGCCACCGCTTTAAACACTGATGTGTTAGCTCATATTCTGTTTAAACGCAGCATGAAACGGATTTGGTTTTTGGTTTGGACTGTCCCAAGTTATGCAAAGGACAACTACCCAGATATTCAAAATAACAAGAGCATGTTTTTGTTCCTAACTGAAAGAGAAAAAATCACAAAGACGTTGAAATACTCACTGATATATAGCATTATACATGATAAATGCTTTGTCTAACAAAATAGCCGAAAATGCGCCTCTGGCTCTGCAGTGGGCCTGCATGTGGGCTTTATTAATTTTTTAACAATTCAATTTTCTCTTATTTTCATTTTAATGTACAAAACTAAAAAGAATGTCACTCTAAAACAAGGTCATGGAGTCCCCGTTTACACGCGGTACCGAACGAATTCGAAACTGTCTCGAATTCGTATGGTTCCGCCTGTTTACACCGAGAAAAAGTCGGAACCGGTCTCGAATTCGTCTGGTTCCGCCTGTTTACACGGCGAAATAGGACGAATTCAAGACCGGAGGCTAACTATATGCATAAATAAATTATAAACGAATATTGAATTATCGGTCAGTTATAAACAAAAAAGGCCTCGGTTCTCGGTAATTAACTCTTACATACGGAGCCCCAGAAGTGCCATCCATTAACACAAACGTTTTATTTTAGAATACGAAACTTTTCTTTTGAACACACACTTTTTTTTTGAAACACAAATATTTTTTTTGAACACAAACTTTTTTTTGAACACACACACTTTTTTTTTTGCACACACACTTTTTTTTTTGCACACACTTTTTTTTTGAACACACACACTTTTTTTTGAACACACACACTTTTTTTTGAACACACACACTTTTTTTTGAACGCACACACTTTTTTTGAACACACACACTTTTTTTGAACACACACACTTTTTTATCGTTTCGTTAAATCGCGGGCTCAAGCGCAGCCTTGTTACAACTATGGCGGACAAAAGGGATCACGAAGTTACAAAGGTGAGTTTAATATTAACATAATCTCCGTTGTGAATATATTCTCAACAATATTCTGCTCAAATATTCCAGGGTAATGATTTGCTGTGAACTTTTATGTCGACGTTGTTTGTTAGCGTTTAATAGCGACGTCGAGTCGTCGATGAGACGACGATATGTTTGTCGATCGCCGATCTTTTCTGACAGTGTCACGTTCTGTCATACTTAATATCAGCAGAGTTTAGATCACAAAAATATTACACATGCCGATTTGTGTTGTCGATTTGTGTTACTACGGCATTGCAAGATATATCGGCGTGTGAATTACCTCACAAATTACAGTACATGTATATAGTTGATCACACAACTAAATGTCAAATCGGTGACATATTCACCCACATATTATGTAAACCGTTGATAACTTTGTTTATTTCAAGGTTTGTACGTTTTTACGTGATAATGACATTGACGACAAAGTGGTGGAAACTGTCCGTGAACAAAAGGTGAGCAACACTACAGTAACTGATTTGTATGAAGTCTCGAGTAAATAAATAAATTTAAATCATATGTTTACCACAAAATTTTTTTAACAAAAACACTGTTCGTGCAGGACTTGCAGCAAACACAATCAGTTACCTTTTTGTACCATCAATTTATAGATTGAAATGTTATATATAGCCAGCTGTTTTATTGTAATTCATGTCAAGAGGTTTAAAGGGGAGTGAGAAAGTATGAATCACAGCCAGTTATATAGATAGGTATAAAAAACACAATTGCTTTCTGAGATTCAAAATAAAACTATTTCCACTTGGCGACAATGAAAACAGCAACGAGGCCATTGTTCTTAAGATTTAGTGACTGTAATACCCGAACTGTCACATTGAGCTAATAATAGTAAACCTTTTTAGTATTCTTTTTGGTGAAGAGTTCACCAAAAATATGTAGACGTTTGTTCAACAACGAGCAAGTGGCTTTGTTATTCATGCACTGTACAACCAGCCCAGCTGAAAAGACTAAACGTGTGTAATAATAACAATAATTGACCAACATAATGTAATAAACGATTTTAAATATTAAATTTAAAATGGGTTGTTTTCTAATAACAATGAATGGGGGGGGGGGGGGGGGGGCAAATATCCTAGGAAATTTGCACCTTTCCCAGGGGATGAATTTCTTAGAAATTTTTTTGCCCAGCAAGGGTAGGTGGATGAATTTCTTAGGGAGTAAATTTCCTGTAACACTGGTCCACCTACATGTAACTACAACTGTAGCTACTGTAACTATAAATATAATATTCTGGTTTAACAATCATAATTGTTACAGACAAGTCTACCTACGTTCTTTTGAAAAGTTCAGGCTTCAAAAACATAATTTAAAGATTTGATGCTTTGGTGCTGTTAATACAACGCAGTAAACGTTTGTGGAGTACATGTGATCAGCAAAGATGGGCTCACAATGTTCTATTGTTACATTTATTAGATGGGATTTGATGCTGTTTACATAGCCAGTGATGTCCAACTAAAAGATGAACTTGGAATTAAAGAACTTGGTGTCAGATTGTCTCTCAAAGCTTATTGTGAACGTGGTATTAAAGACAAAAAGAATACTGATTCAGATAAAGAAAAAGAGGAGAGAAAACGAAGGCTACTGGAAGAAATAATCAACCCAAAAAAAAGCAAAGGTACAAATGCAACTAAGCAAGAAAACCCTAAAAAATCCAGTAACAAAAAACCTCTCACTGAAAGAAATGTTTTAATGGGTTGGATACATTGTGGTAAAGGTGCAGATGAAAAGCCAAAAAGAGTCGGCCTAGAAAAAGGAGGGGGTACTCGACAACTTACTGCAACTACTGAGACAACTTATGAAGAATTGATTGAAGCTGGGAAAGCATGGTATTTTCCAAATGGAGTAAGCCAGTTTGGTAAAGATAAAGAGATGCATTTTGGACTAGCTGATTTTCAACGCCAGGCATTGGAGAAAGAACAGGAAAATCTATCTTTTACAGTAGGAAATTATGCTGAGAAAAATGGATTTAAATCAAGAATTAGAGTTTATTTAACCAGTCAACTGGCAGAGACTATCATAAGCGATAGCAGTAGTGAGAGTGAAGACGATGAAAACACCACTGGAGTAAGTACTATCAGTTTACCCCAAGCACAATTTCTTGAGAATGACGAAGAACATGTCGTTGACAACTTTACAAGCTTAATCGGAACACACGATGAACGTATCGCATTACAAGAAGAACAAGATCGAGCCTATGCAGAATCTTTACTAAAAGGTCAGGAAAAAGACCAAGCAAAGAAACTGCTTTTAGAGAAAGAGCTGAACGATGTTGAACACCAAGAACGTTTGAGGAGCATTAGAGATTCCCGTGTATTACCTGAACCAGATATTAGCGAAAATCATGTTCTTGTGTCGGTTAGACACGTTACCCAAGGAATTGTAACCCGTTCGTTTTACCCAGGATCAAGCATGATGCAATTGTATGACTGGGTTGGTTCACTGCAGCTGGTTCCTGAATATTTTAAACTTGTGTCACCAATCAGCGGCAAAGTATGGCTACCTGAGGATAAAGCGGATGATGCATGTAGATGCATTTTAAACATGATCGAGTGTGATGAGCCACTTCCCTTGTTGACTGATGACGATGTAATCACTACTGCAGGATTTTCAGAGTTGAATGAAACACCTCCTCAGATGATCCCTCCAGAAGCCTCTCATGAAATAGTAGTGAATAGTACTTCTGAAGTGCCGGAATATATCATGGAAGATGATGACTTTGATAACAATTTGTGGTATGTTGCAAGCTACACAGTAATTGTTGAATACAGTATAATACGTACGCATGCATGTTATTTATTAAATGTCTATGAAGTGAAAAATGCGTTGGCATTTTTGTTGTTTTATTGTAACAGAGAAAGAGTGCAGCTCACTGAAAATTTCAATGAGAATCTGATGCGTACATGTAGTTTTCGCGCTATCAACTTTCAAAATTTGCCATGGTTAGTTCGTTTTTGGATAAAAATTTGGCTTTCGGTAACAATGCTGACGACGTACGCAAATGGACAACTTGCATGAGAACAATAGATAATATGATATTAATCTATTCATCTGGCATTAAACCAGTATTATTACTTGTAAAACTAGGAGTTACTATCGCAAGGGGAGTGCTGCCTTTTTGATTGAGGGTTGTCACCTGGGTGGGTTTAATTTATGAGTAGAAAAACTTGTAACAGAATAATTTTTAATAACCAACCAACTAACTACAAGAATTATCACCAAACAATTATTAAACCATAATAAGTAATAGATTGACTTATTGTAACTGTGCTTCTCTGCTTGAAAGTTATAGCATGCGTGTGGCTATATTCATGAATTGCAAATAGACAACAGTGAATGTCTACTAAGATATAGTATGCTATATAATAAGATATATGATGATATGATATTACATTATATATGATGATATGATGTATGATGATATATCATATATGATATGATATTGTATAATGAATGATATTGTGTTATACAGTACAGTACAGTATATGATATATGATATGATATGGTATGGTGTGGTATATAGTATGGTATTGTATGGTATGGGTGTTATATAGTGTGGGGTATGGTATGATGTGGTATGGTATGGGTATTATATAGTATGGAGTATGGTATTGTATGGTGTGGTATATGATAAGATATGATACCATGCATGAAACAGGTATGACACATGGTACTGTATGACATGACATGATACAGTAATATGATATTACTTTTTTTTGCAGGAGAAAATCTGCTCTCAATATGTTGCAGCCAACACCAACAATCTCTATCCATCGTTTGCAGGTTGTTAAGAAGCTGATGGAATTATATTCCCGCCCAGAGTTCTGTAAAACTCTTCCTAAATTTCATTTTCAAGGGGAATTCGCGAATGATCTAGACGGCCCTAAACGAGCTGTTTATAACTTGTTTTGGGACGAGATCTTCAAAATGCATTTCGAAGGTGGCGGTGCTGTGGTGCCGAGAGTTGGTCCTGATATGTTTGACGATCTTATTACCATATTAGGACGCGTCGCCCTTCATGGATACATTTGCAGCGGTCTATTTCCTATCAGAATATCAAAGGTGTTTCTCAAGGCAATGATGTTTGGCGGGAACACCATTAGTCAAGATGAAATGGTACAGGGCTTTCTGGAATTTGTTACCGATCATGAAAGAGAATTTCTATCGCACTGCCTACGTCAGACAGTCTACACTCCAGAAGAGAAAGAAGAGCTATTAGAAATTGTCGCACAGTTTGGCGTTCGCTCAATCCCTACACCTGAAACCCTTCATGAGCAGATAGCGAAAATGGGAAGATGTGAGCTACTACAAAAATCGATGTGGGCATGCAGACCTTTCCGACAGGGTATCACTGACGCCGGTTCTGAAGATCCAATCTGGAGGAATCCAACCGACGTCGATGAGTTTTACGACAACTTATCAGTTTCAGCGGAAAAGGTCGTTCGAATTACATGCGTCGATGACGAAAATAGTCTCACAAAGTCACAAGTAACCGTGTACGGTTTCTTGCGGCGATATATGAAATCATGTAACAAAGAGAAAATTAGAGTTCTATACCGCTTTTTCACAGGTGCAGACGTCTTGGCTGTTAAGCAACTGAAAGTAATCTTCCACCTTAACCTTGGGAATCTCCCGCATATATCAGCACACACGTGTTCTGGTGTTATCGATTTGCCGTCAGAAGGGTATGTCGGTTACCATGATTTCCACACTCAGCTAGATGCTTTGTTAAACAATCCCGATTCCTGGAAATTTTACTTAAGATAGCAAGATTTCATAAACTTGATAAAACTTGGCGCAAGTGTCTTTATTTGGTTTCTTGTTTATATTTTAGTGTCGCATACTTTTTTTATGTTAACATGCAATGAAACATGTAGTTCGGTTAAATTATAGTTTTGTTTACAATTACTTGTAAAACACATGCATGTACAACGATGAACTGGAAAGCAGCACAAATGCTATTTTAATGTTATTCTTATGCTAGTATTGCAGTGGGTGCTAAATATTATGTACAGTTGTTTTGCTAAACGGGTAATCATATTACTTATAAGTAATAGCATAAAAAGAGGTGTATTCGCTATTAAACGTCCCGCTCGGTGAGGGTCATTTGTCATTTAGTAAATCTTTAGTAAATCACCTCTTTTTATGCTATTACTTTGTAATATCATGTTTGGGAAAGTACAGTTATCGTATCTATAATGATTTGCCACAACAAAACTAAAGGCGTGTTGGATTAGCCAATCAGCGTCGATGGTACTTTTCTCCAGGCGAAAGCGAGGGGAAGGTACACTTGTCACTGTTTGGCAAATCTAACGCGCCTTTACTCTTTAGTTATACGTGACGAGTTCGCATATACTTTTCCTGCATATATATTAATTGTTTAAATTTGTTTTAGTAGTTCTTTGCCTAGGTACTTCAGTTGGAAATACTTATGAGTTATGTAAGAAACTGTTTATACCTAGTTATCGACATTTTCAATTAGTTGAAGCAATAATAAATACAATTCTTCAGCCTGCTCTTTATTGTTTGGTCTAACAAGTTCGTTTTCCTCCATAATGATCTCAGCTAGTTCTTTGAAATCGCGCGAGCACCCTGATGCAGGTCGTTGGACAGCGCACATCTCAGTTGCAACTTCGATTTCTTCTACATTTACTTTACTGCCGTAATCTATAGTTGCAGTTGTCAAAGGTATATGATACAGCGTGTCAGGTCGGCCATGTGGTGAGTCCGCATTAGTAGATGGTCTTATTTTATGTAAGTTCCATAGTCTCGCTATTCTGTGAAGTTCTTTTTGAATAAGATCACTGAAGCAAAATTTAAGGCACTCCACGTGAATATTGTTTCCATCATCATACATTCCTCTATCCCTTGCATTTTTAAAATAAGTTATCCACCAATCTATACATTCTCTGCGAAGCATGCTCCACCACGCTTCAATCCGTTGGTTTGAAACGGATTTACCATACACGAAACTTTTATTGCCCGCAAATTCGTCGTTATCAACTCTTCTAAAATAGCGTTGTACCGCTGCCACATTCTTGTTTTCAGTCCCTTTGTCGCTCCGAATAATTTGAGCTGTACAGCCAACTTGTTCAACACAGTCCAAAAAGTACTGGCATATTATTGCAGGGTTATTATTTGATGGCCCAACTTCTAGCCACATAATCCGTCGGCTATAGCCATCAATACAACCGTGAATACAGAACCCAAAGGGTTTTAATTATGCCGTCAATATGCCATATACGATTAGGTCCTTTCCCTCGATATTCCCTTCTTCTTAGTCGATGTCTGAGTCTTGTTTCTACACCCTCGGGATCTAAAACTCTTAATGCTCTTCTTACAGCTTCTTTACGAACGACCAAACCGTAATCAGTAACGAGTCTTTGATACATTGCACGATATCCAATGATGTTCCCACTTCCGTTTAGTTCTCTTTCGACAGCTCGAACGACCTCATCAGTAGAGCTATAATTCTTTCGTCTACATAACCCTCGTTTTGTTAGAATCCTCTTTAGCTGTCGTAAACTTAACTGAATGCCGTGCGAAGATGCAAGAAACAGCAATATCTCAGTGTACTTCATTCCCAAGTGAAAGTATTTTACAATCAAATCATCTCTTCCATGATCTTCTTGCGATGATGGAAGATATTTCGGCAGAACACTCTGCACAATACCAATATGTGCAAGTAATATTACGGGCAGGATCATGACAAAATGAGAAAAAGACTTAAAACGATAATCCAAGAAGTGACTTAACCCTGGTAATATTTGGATTTCAACCGTGGCCGACGCTGTCCTAGAAGCTTATGCTATACTGTAGCCGGGCAATGCTACTTCGATACAAATAAACGTTGTGCAACAATTGCAAAAGCTTTTTTAAAAAAGTGTGTGTGTTCAAAAAAAAAGTGTGTGTTCAAAAAAAAAGTGTGTTCAAAAAAAAAAGTGTGTGTGTTCAAAAAAAAAAGTGTGTGTGTTCAAAAAAAAAGTGTGTTCAAGAAAAAAGTGTGTGTTCAAAAAAAAAGTGTGTTCAAAAAAAAAAGTGTGTGTGTTCAAAAAAAAAGTGTGTGTTCAAAAATAAAAGTGTGCAAAAAAAAGTGTGTTAAAAAAAAAGTTTGTGTTCAAAAAGAAAGTTTGTGTTTCAAAAAAAAAGTGTGTGTTCAAAAGAAAAGTTTCGTATCTAAAATAAAACGTTTGTGTTAATGGATGGCACTTCTGGGGCTCCGTACTTACATAAACGTTGGAGTTCAATCCCTCAACTTAACTGGACAATTGAATAAATTATTGTACAACAAAAACTTGTCGCCCTCCAGGATCAGCGTCTTTCCAGAATAATTACAGCTCGTTTGTCAGCTGTGGGCTAGACGACCTTGCATGAATGATCTCCCAACCTTTGTCGTTAGAGTCGTACGGTTATGCAACGTTAAAGCATAATAAACTCAAATTATATGTACGTAATTGATTAACTATATGAGGCAACTGTTAACCCGATGTGTCATGCAGTTGACCCGGCAAATTGAGCCTCCTATAATATTTAATTGCGCCATTATTTGAAAAATTCAAATTCTACCCCCAGGTCAGCATTGGCCAACATTAAATTCCAAGCAAGGTAGCTGACAAATTAGCGCTCGTGTAAAATAAATAACTATATTTTCAGCTGCTTGACGTCCTGGCAAACCAGGCAAAAATCAGTTACAATTTTATTTCGCTCAACCAAGTTGGCTCTGCATGCAAACAGCAATAACAACGCCGGCTAACCGGTTGGTTCGTCTTTCATGCATGTAATCGTCTTTCATGCATGTAATCGTCTTTCATGCATGTAATCGCAAAGTGCTTTCGTATATAGCCATGCACTGGGGACCTAGGATAAAATCGCCCATTAAATGTAATAATATTTATACAAACGATACGCTCTTTATATTAAATACCTGTGAAGATAACGACAATTTCGCACAAAATGAAAAACCCAAACGTTTTCATCTTGAATAGTTCGGATTAAAGTTGCCGATTAAAAGTTGCTTGACGTTTTCTGTTAAAATATAATAAAAATATTTATTAATGATCGATATTAACAATTATATATATTAAGGTTAGTTCGATGACGCATGCATGCTTGCACGCCTTTGCCTTCTACAGGATAAAACAAGAACATATAACAACGCCCATCTATAAATTGCAATGTGCATGCAACTGAACTATAATTACGAGATGAAACTGGACCAGAAGCATGCACGAGTACGGATTTAAGTTTAGAAAGAATAAGATTGTCATGAGAAAGAATAAGATTGTCAAGAAATGCGTAAATCCATTGTTAACAGGAGATCAGAATTGAGAGTTAGGGCGAATTGACGCAAAAAGGTTCAGTTATTATATTCAGTTAAGGTTGGCATGCAAGTATAAGAAGTTTTAAATGCTTAGGAAGGGGGAGTATATTTTTTCAATCTCGATCGAATTTGACAAGGTTGTTTGGCCATGCACTCAGTGTTATACGCCAAAGAAGTGTCCATGCACATATATAGTCTTTGATTAAACAAAACGAAAACAGTAAAGAATTGTGAGCCATACATACATACATATATATACACTAGCTATCGGCTATATATTTCAACACTAAAGTTCAACTTCGACATGGATGTTCAACCATGCATTCAGTAATGCATAGAAAATGAGCTAAATAAACTATAAATCCGAGGAATTACGAGTATAACTTTGACGGTAAAAGAGATGCTCAAATGAATGGCAGCGACTGCCGGTTTATATACTGTACATATACAACGTTAGTAGTCAGAGAGAATGGTGGCAGAAAGTTAAGAGTTCACTAAAAGTAGACGGCTATATATCATTATATATACACACATTTTAAAGAGAAATATTACACCCAACAGCATTCTAGCAGAAGTTCGTAGGCCTATAGCTTATAAAATAGCTAGGCGATGAAAATTATCGATTAAGCAAGACGTATATAAGAGCTGAATTGAACTTAAAACATAAAGTATATTATATATCGAGCCTACCTGAAATCTTGGCTGTTCGTAGTTAACTGGTGGCTCTTGCTTCCTTAGGCGTTGTTTGACTTTTGGTGAGCTGGGTGGAGGCACGTTTCTTAAATACAGTTTGTTCGTGAATTAAGAAGTTATCTTGCATCTCATTTAGCTTGTGTTAAATACCCATGGTGATTACTGATTGGCTAAAATTGGTTTTAAGAATGATAAGTGCATCCCAGATCATGAATATTAAAAATGAAAGAGCATGAAGGACAGATTCATTCATAATACAGTGTATCAAAAAACCCTGAAGCCTTAGAAAACAACCTATTGTAGTAGTTTGAAAGCCCCAAGCACTTCGCCGAACCCACAGATGCGTAAAACACACGGTCTTATACACCTGGGAAATTAAGATAACTTGAAGTGTGTGCATGGTGAAAGTATTTAAAAGCTTTCCTCTTCCTGCTTAACTAATTATGTGCTGATTAACTTATAACGCAGCGCTTTTAGGGCTTTCAAACTACTACAATAGGTTGTTTTCTAAGGGTTCAGGGTTTTTTTTATACACACTGTATTGGTAGTTCTGTTGCAATCAGTACAGCGGCCTTGTTGGTTGGTGGGTGCAATACTCAATATATTAATATAATATTCTTTGGTACCTACTGGTTAGCTCTGCTGGTCATTGCAGATTGGGCAAAGATTGAAGCCAAACATGGTGGACATGTACAGGGGCGGCGCTAGACTTCTTTTAATTGGGGGTGCAAGGTACTACCATTTGCGTTCAAGCGTTTAGCGAATAACTGGATAGGAAACGTTAACTTACGAAACCGGAAACGATGTTTGCACAACTTGCTATCGTAATTATACACTTATAAGCAGCTAAGGCACTTAACGAGTGATCCCACATGGCCAGGATCAACCATTCCTGAAATTAAACAATAGTGTAATATCACTTAAGTCAGCAGTGTCTGATGTTAGCCATGTGGGACCACCCGTTAGGTGCATTATTAGTCGCTTGTAAGTGTACAATTAACATAGCAAGTTGTGCAAACATCGTTTCCGGTTTCGTAAGTTTCCTATCCAGTTCCCCTCCATTATCTATGATTGGACAACGTTTGTTTCAAAACTTGAAAACAACTATAGTTATTCGCTATAAACACTAAACGCTTGAAAGCAAATGGTAGTAAGGTTTTGCCGAGTCATTACTCATTAGGTGCATGTACTTCGAACGAACTGTTCGTTCGAAGTACATGCACCTAATGAGGCAATTTGTCTGCGCATGCGCCAGATTGAACGCTAAGCCCAGTCTCTTTTCAAACAACAAACGGTCGGCATGAAAATGCCGTGTAAAATCCAATGTTTTTGAAACGATGGTGGAGAGAAAGGTATTTTTGAGAAATGTGTTGATAAAATGTGCTGTATTTTTGCTTATTTTTGTGAACAGATCAGTGCTTTCCACAGTGGAAAGGGGTGCTGTATATGCCAGAAAAGACGGCAAGAAAGGAAAGTTTTATTTATTTATATATCATTTGGCAAAAATACAAGAAATAAATAATGCCAGGAGCCAAACAACAGGGAAAACCCCCAATAACAGTGAAAACTTCGAGTCGTTCTTTGCGACGGTTTTTAGCGTGCCCCAACAGTCGAAACGGATATCTTTCCAGCAGTGCACTGTAGTATAATATCTGTGTAAATAACTTTGTAAATATATTTGCAACAGTGCTTGTTGTCATGCACAAAGTGAGAAATTCTTGGACACCAAAACAGTGCAAAATAGCTCGAATTGGGATAAAAAATGGCATGGGCAAAATAAATACAGAAGATACTAATCTCCTAACACAACTAAAGACTTGCTACAAGAAAACCCAAATCCTATTCTCTAAACCCCACTTCAAACCTTAAGCCAAACCCCACCTTAAATCCTAACTCCACCTCAATTCGGAATCCTACCTAAAACATTACTCCTGACCTTACACCTAATTCTACCCCAAACCAAATTCCTATCCTATCCTATCCTAAACCCCCAGGAGCAATCCAAAACTCTAACCAAACCCAAAACTGCAAATATTGAAAAGAAGAAAATAGTAGAAATGGAACAAAAGATAGAAGAATTAAAACAAAGTAAGTCAGTTGTGACATTACACAAAAGAGTACAAGGATGCATTGTAACAATTATTATTTTAACAATAGATCATTATATATAGACCATACATTATCAGAATTCTGTAAGTTATATTTTGGGTTTTAGGAACTGATTTGAAAGATTAAATCAGGTGCCTTAGCCATAAGATGCATCACAAATTCAGAGTTGACAACCAGCCTAAGTATTTATGACTAAGACACATTTAGATAATTTTGTATTTTTTCAGGAGCAACAACAATATTTGACAACATCTTTCCTCTATCACCACACGGAGAAGATCTATAAAAAAAATAAACCAAATAAAAAAATAACAGTTAATTTAACATTATATATACAATATGTTTTGCTCTATATAATAATGTTAAGCCAAAATTTTTAATGTTGAAAAAAAGGCCTTGGATACATCAAATATCACTTTGGTAGTAACATAAGTGGATAGTATCGTAAAAGTGTTATTATTATTAACCCACCTTTGCATGAGCGGATGAGCCAAATCTGACAAGACTCAAAACCGTAAAGTAGTAGTCAGTAGCGGCGCCACGGGGAGGACTGGGGGGACACGTCCCCCCCCCCCAGTTCTCTCCAAGGTCGATTTTCCAATTCGTCCAAATTCGAGGAGAAAAGTTGGGGGGGGGGGGGGAGGTAGGATTTTGACTGGGATTTGAAATCTGGCTCATGGGAACTACTGGCATAAGGGCAGGCAACCTATACCTAAATAAACTTTTGAATATAAGAATGAAGACAAGTAATAAATAAAACACCTCAAAATTATTGTGATTTTATTTCTTTTTTAATACCGATGATTCGAAATAGAATGGCACTGTTAGACATCTCTCTTAATTTTTTGACAATATCTAGTAATTGTCCATGAAATATCCCATACAAAGACCTGAAATGTGTAGTTTTTAGTGTTTTTTATGACGTTTTATAATTTTCAAAATTCTGTAAAATCTCCCCCAAAATGCAGGAAATGGCATTTCAGAGACTCTAGATTTCAATATTTTACGGGGGAGCATGCCCCCGGACCCCCCTAGTGCTTGCGCCTTTGGCGCTCGCATTCCCCCCCCCCCCAACTTCTCGTACCCTGGCGCCGCCACTGGTAGTAGTAGGTGTGAATAACTATCAGTCGTCATTTGCTGCATAAGTGAAGACAGACAAATACATGTTTTATTGTACCACCTGATATAAAAGCTATCGTCTGTCATTATCCAAGACAAAGAAAATGTGTGCTTTCCAGATAGCTACAGCTGCCAAGGAAAGGAAGGGACAATCATGGTGGGACATATAAACAATTTGGAATTGTTTTGTTGGATTGTTGAAGCCATTTTAAGAAGATATTGGAATGATTCATTGACCTTTTCAAACCCTTTCTCCTCTTAAACTAACTTCATAGACAAGTACATGTATTTTAGAATTGCACAATATTATTTTGGCTGAACAGGAACGTTCGCAACTTATTTAAAATATATTAAATCCATGTAGCTGTTAATCATGGTGTAAATGATAACATATATAAAAATAGGTAAGCAAAGCGTACATGTGACTTACTACCGCTTTTTACACAGAAACAGATATAAAGGAGACTATTACAGTCAAACCGGGTATTTGTTTCCGTGCGACCTTGGAATATTGAAAGCAACATTGCAATGTTTACCAGCTAACGATACCAAGACTCCTTGGCAAGTTGCTAAAAATTCGCATTTTAAATATCGAACTTCACATAATACATGTATGAAGTTCTATTGAAAGTTAGAACAAGGTCGCATGGAAATGAACACCCAGTTTGGCTGTAAAGATGAAAAGCATGAAAATAAGTGAAATGCAAACAGATACTGACACAAATCAATTGATAGTCCTTTTAATTTACAAATGTGTCTTATATTGTTCATTTCAACATAGTACATACTATACAGTACATCTATGCATTGAACATGGGTGTAAAACATGGACCTTAATTATTTTGAGAACTAGAATAGTCAAACCCATTAATTTGTTCTTTTAGCTGAACATGGCCTAGTTATTTATCATTTGTGTTCAAAAAATTCAAACACACAAAGACAAAGCATATACCACAAAATTTAGGTCCACAGCAATACATGTAAAGAACTAGCTACAATAATGTTCTTCAATTTCATTCATTACTGGCTGAATCCAAATCTTTCCATCATATACTGTTAGTAATATACACCTTGAACAGTTTGCATTACGTGAGCTTGTAAAATTCATATGTTGGATTGAGAGTAAATAACAGTTAATGGAGAATATTTGTTGATAATAGTTTCCACCAGTCATAGAATTTTTGCATTCTTGAGTCATTAAAAGGTGTACAGTTATAGTATATCAATAAATATTTATCAGGATACGTGCATCTTTCTGTGTATTCAGTTTGGAACTTGCAATATGTTCCATAACAGGAAAATTGTGGTGACATCATGGTGATTAAACTGCATTTCTTTATGATTATCCATATCCAAACATGATGTATATCAACACCTACATCTTTGCTGTGATTTGTGATCTGAAGTGTGTCATACAATGGCTGATTGGAGCACCTTTAATACGCCTCAACACAGCCACATTGATTTGCATCCTTCGCAATTCACACACTGGCTGCAAGTAAGGATGATTAGCCTCAAGTCCTTTATCCTCAATGCTTTATCCATTATAATGCTGAAGAATTAATATCAAGGGGAAAAGTCTTGAAATAATGTCTCTTGTAAAAGTGTTGCAATATTCTGATTTTGCATCATAACATCTGCTACAGTAGCCAGACTTTAATGGACTTGAATGGTGAAAATGTGGTTTAGAATTTGGAAGAAGTACCATATACTTTTGTCAGTAAGTGGAATAACATTTTTTTGGCAGTTGACAATTTGAGACTTGAACTGCATAACTGGACATTCCACACTGGTCAATTTCTATAAAAAAATAAAAAGACAAAGCCTTTAATTAACAGTTGGAAATAATAACTGAATAACTGACTAGACCAGTTACATATAAGTAATCAGAGTAAATTAGAAAAAATAACTTACCTGCTATATAGTATGTCCAATTGTGGTGTGGGTCTGGGCCCCTGCTTTTGTTGAAGTAATAAAATTACTTCAGGTGAAGTTGTTCCCATATTGCCTTGGAACATTTTCCCATATTGCATGGGAACATTTACAATGTAATTTTTAGCACTTATTTGTTTATTTTGAAAAATTAATAATTTTTATTCATAATATTAAATTCATAATTTTTGATATTTGCAAAACAACATGTTTGATCAACTGCATCTTTAATACTGTATTATATAATTAATACTTTATGCACTTTAAAGTGTTCCTTTTAAAAATATTCTGCTCTTAGTTTTTCTTGTAAATGCCAGTTTAGAAGTATTAATGATCATTATAAAAATATATTTGTAATACATATTTTATTTGCATTTGTGTCTCTAAATACATTACTGTATATAGATAGCAATATTATTTGTCTGCTC
The DNA here is from genome assembly GCA_964035015.1 of Corallium rubrum. Lineage (NCBI taxonomy): Eukaryota > Metazoa > Cnidaria > Anthozoa > Scleralcyonacea > Coralliidae > Corallium > Corallium rubrum. The sequence continues at coordinate 10,708,838 of OZ035997.1, forward strand.
TTCATTTGAATGATACCCAAATTGTTTTATGATCACTAAAATAGGTTTCTAAAATCCCTGAATTTACATTTTGAGAAGTGGTTTTAGAGAATATATGATCGATGAGAGTTTTATTATCTGTTGTGTAGTTTGATATTAATTGTACATAGCTATTGTCCCTTACCATGCAAACACATTGTAGAGAGGTCTTCTATCAGTTTCACTGAGCCAGTTTACATTGAAATCTCCAATTATTACACTTTCCTCACCAGCAACTTCAAGGACACTGTCTCTCAATGCGGAACACAGTTGACTAATAGGAGCTTTTGGTGAACGATATACGGCAACGATTGTCAAGTTGGGATGACTTGTTACTTTGATCATTGTTGAATTCTATAGCATTAATGTTGTGGCTGTAAGGATAACCAGCGATTGATGGCACTCTGCTATATACCGCTGTACCATAATAGGGTCACAGAATAAGGATCAACCAGAAGTCCAACTCTCGGAAAAAAGTGTCCCATTATTTTTATGCGCATTCGCCAGTCCGCCATTTTAAAAGTAAGTGCAACCGGGAAATTATCCCCCTCGTCCTTACGACCCTCGGGCTCCTGTAGTCAATTACCCTTGGCCTTCTTGTGACCTTTTATTTAACTTTATATTGTTATCTATACATATATAAATAATATTTATTACGTAATAAGTAATTTACTTTAGAAAACATTTCGTTGGAGATGAAATTCTTTGACCACGAGATTATTAAAACTTCAGTACGCGGATACTACGGGTAAAAGTCCGTGGCAAAAAAGTCCTGTACTCACGAAGCGGGTTTTACATTTCTCGATTAATGCCGACACACTTGTTTATAGAGAAAGATGGCTAAAAATTTCGGAACTACGCATTGTTGAAATACATCGAGTACGTATGTTGTTAGAAATTTTATAAGCTTTCATTCGGTATATAGTTCAAATCATAGTGTTACCTGTAACTTTTTAAAATGTTCAAAATGTTCTGACCATTGACCATAAAAGTTTTAATATTTTTTCATATATTCAAAAGGTATGATCACTAATTTGCACCAAAAACGTTTTCAACTTCAATTAGAAATCTGCAAACGTCTCCACTCCTTTCGTATTTGAATTAGCTTCTGTTCAAGAAATATCTTAGGTTCATGCCAGAAGTCTTTCTGAGGTTATAGCAAACACCAAAACAACAAAAGGCAAAACAAACTTAAGAAATTCATCCATTTCAGACTGTCCACGTCAAAATAATGTTTTTTTCATATTTTAAAATACTTCCCAGCAAGAAAATTAAAAGTTCTGACATGAATAGCACTTGGCAGTATCCTTTGTTTAATATCTTGCTCAGGGCTGTGCGTTTAGTATTTAAAAACAAAATCCAAAATTCTATAACACTTGTGAGGAGTCCATTTCCCATTATATAATTCTTATTTTACGAGCAATGGTGAGAACATTTTGAACATTTTAAAAAGTTACAGGTAACACTAAAACTTGAATTATATACCAAATGAAAGCTTATAAAATTTCTAACAACATACGTACCCGATGTATTTCAACAATGCGTAGTTCCGAAATTGTTAGCAATCTTTTTCTATAAACAAATGTGTCGGCATTAATCGAGAAATGTAAAACCCGCTTCATGAGTGCAGGACTTTTTTGCCACGGACTTTTACCCGTAGTATCCGCTCACTGAAGTTTTAATAAGGTCGTGGTCAAAGAATTATATCTCCAAAGAATCGTTTTCTAAAGTAAATTACTTATTTACTTAACTAAATATTATTTATATATATAGATAACAATATAAAGTTAATTAAAAGGTCACAAGAAGGCCAAGAGTAATTGACTACAGGAGCCCGAGGGTCGTAAGGACGAGGGGAATAATTTCCCGGTTGCACTTACTTTCAAAATGGCGCCGGGATCGCGAGGCCGACATTTCCCGAGGACGCTTACATCAAAGGTGCCGACAGAGAGTTGGACTTCTGGTTGATCCTTATTCTGTGATAGGGTAGGCTCGATTTCCAGCCTTAATATTCGGGCCGCGGGAAACCCGCCCCCGAAAGCACGGCTGGACGCGTGAGCGGCTTGCCATGTCTGTGACGTATGCATAACTAATTTCGCGCTGAAATTGGATGCCAAATTATAGAGTTGTCAATTTCGCGCGAGAAATTGGAATATAAAAGGCTGCTTTTTAGAGATCTCTAAATGGATGGCAATGAAAAAAGCGTTACACCTAAAAAGTTTATTCCAACTTCTGGATGTCTTATTTGTGGCTGTGAACAAAGCGATTCACGTAAGAAAACGAAGTTAGACGGAAAAGTAACTGATTTGTGCAAGCGAATTTGCAAGTTATTAGACCTTCCCATTTCCAGTATCGATGTGACTAACGAATATATTTGCAATGACATCTGCTATCGTGATATAAAGCGCTTGGAGAAACTGCGGGAGAATGAAGAGACTCAACTCCTTCAATTTAAAGAAAAATTTTGGTCGGTTAAGAGGTTTAAGCGTGGTGTACCTTCCGAGGCGTCACTTTCTCCAAGAGTTACGGCGCCATCGAAAAGCCTTCGCCGAGATATAAAGATTGTCCCAAAGACGTTAAATTTCGAAAAACAAGAGCTTCCATTGGTTTTCCCTTTGCCTGCTGTTAACTTATCTTCGACGGAAAATGTAGTTTCAACACAATGCGATGGGAAAATTTGCAAAGTACAGGTAAGCGCGTATTTATATAAAACATGTTTTGTTATTAAACTGGATAATCAAAAGGACCAAAAGCCCCGCTTCTCACGCTATATGTTCTCACGCTATATGTGTTTATTATGTTAAACAAAGCAAGGCAAACCTTACGACACGACTTGCGTGTTCGATTATTTTAGATAATTGTAACATACGAAACTGGAAAAAAGACAAGGGAGTTGCCGAAGGAGCTCCACCGGCTTGGAAAAGCTTTAGCGAGAGGAAGCAATTTTAAAGCTATTGCAGACGCAATAATGGATTGTTCAGGCCTAAAAAAAGCTGTTGAAGACCGTGTTTGTAATGATGTCAACAGTGAATGTAAGAAATTGTGTTCGACAAGACAACCTTCATTGCTTAGAACTGCTACAAAGGATACCATGTTAAATTTCTCATGGAACGCTGTAGGACATGAAATAGAAGATAAAGCGCCGTTTCTTCATCGTCTACTCTTGACTTCTGCAGATCCTAAATCACTTACACAAAGTAGAAATGATCCTGAAAGATACCCTGGCGTTTGTGCAGCTGCGGCGATTTTGCTTAAGAAACGAGACAAAGCTATGAGCTTAGTACCGTACGTCATCAGCAACATCCTCAAAGTTGGAAGGACTTCTAAAATGGTAAGTTTTTAAATTTTTTATTAGACTTAGAAAAACGGCAGAGTATAAATTAGAAATACTATGAACTGCCATGAACGATCTGATCAAATAATCTATCTTTAATATGCATTTTAGGATTTTTTGTATTTACTGCTATACACTTGCTCTTGGGAGGGGTGAAAATTGGCAAGTTAATAACTTCTAATGTGCGGCAATAATAAAGTTGTATACATACATGAATAAAATATTGTTTGTTTAATTCTTGTAGTTTGCCATTGGTTTAAGTGTTAATTTAAATGAATGAATGTATCTCTGTTTTCCAGGCATTAATCAGGCTTAACAAGCTTGGGATTACCATGTCTCCAAAAAGCATTAATAAAGCTCTGGACCTTCTTGGCATTGACTATGATTTACCCCTCCAAAAGTGGAAGGATAAAATCACTGATCACCTTACCAAGCAATGTCAAATGAAACAAGAGGAAAAAGAGCTGAAGGTTAGGAAAGATGAGCTTTGCCAGTTAGCTGATGCTGGAGAGGGTGTGCATGACCAACTGGTGATGGTGGATACAACATTGTCCAGCTTGCAAAATGAAATAAAGAAAGTAGACGAAGACCGCCCAAGCAGTTTCAGTATTGTATTAGACAATGTGGACGTTAGAGTTTTGGCTTCAGACATGACATCTGAGAATCAAAACAAGGACTATCACTGGTGCAATCACAATGTATACTTGGATCGTGTAAACCCCACCCAATTGCCAAATGATGCCCCAATAGCAGATCTTCAACATGTCCCAAATAGTACCTTCCTGCCAAGTTTAACGGATCATAGTAAGCTTCTCTCTGACTTCATTGTCCTGATTGGTAGAGTTTTGGTTCAAAATTTGCCAGCATTTGAAATGTTCCAGGATGTAGTCCCTCTTCATATACAGCACAAATATTCAGATGTTTTGAAGAACAAAACTGAAATGGTTAGTATTTTTCCTAAATGAGGGCTAACATTCCAATATACCTGCTATAATTTGGGATGTGCAACTTATTAGGGTATAGTTTTAGCCACACTTATTCCAGAAAAGCTTAATATATAAAGCACTCAGTAATAGGGGCTATTTTTAATAATTCCAGTCATTTGGTAAGGCACAGATACTGTACCATGTTTTACGTTTTAATCTGGAACAAGGTTTCATGTTAACAGCTTTTTTAGAGAGAACACAAAGCTTTATTTATTTATTTATTCATTCATTCATTCATTCATTCATTCATTCATTCATTCATTCATTCATTCATTTATTAACAGATACTGAATGGCAAAAAAGACCATCAGTAATTATACTAGAAATATCATGCTCAATTTCAAGCCAAATCTTGGATATAAAAATTACATGTTCACAAATCAATTACCATGACCCAAACTTAAGCTTGATTGTCGTGTAAATATAGACCTTATTCAAAAATGGCCACCGAATTAGAATTCTTTTATGTGCATATAAATTAGCCCTTATGACCTCGTTTTAAAGTAAAAATTCTTTTGAATTTCACACATGAAAACAAGTTCATAAGGGCTAATTCATATGTATATAAAAGAATTTTAATTCGGTGGCCATTTTTGAATAAGGCCTATACTGACCTGGGATATGTGAAAATTCAACATAATCCAAAGCTAGAGATGGAAAGATCTGTTATATATAAGCTCTCCAAGCCACAATTTCAATATAAGGCCATACCAATTTAATTTGCGGTTTTACAAACCCACCGAACTTGATATTTTCAAAATCAGAAAAACAAAAAATACAGTATCAACTTCACCTTGTTTGAAATTAATATGGTTTGAGTAATTTTCAACAAGCGATGGACGAGCAACTTTTTACAGTGCGTCTGATTGGCTGTTTATAACAGCCGGGGTTTTGACCAATAAGAATGCATGTTTATAACTATTTAATATCTGACACAGTTTGTCATCAAATGTTCTGTTTTCACCATATTTCACAATGTTATTTTTTTGTTTTTTCCAATCTCCGATCTTAAGTTTTTGACCAGAAAGTTCGTAAAACAACAAATTAAATTGGTGTGGCCTAACAGCTAAACATTTTTATATTTAAGAAAAATGTTTACATGTATCTTCTAACTATTTTAAGGTTAACCTTGGTATAATTTTCAAAGATGAAAATTTGGGAGAGGAAATGATAGATATTGTGAGGGACCTCCATGAACTGGTGCCTGTTGTTGGAAAAGATAAGGAAAATGAAGTCTTTGATCGTGTTCCTATTATTGGTGACCAAAAGACCATTGAGAGGGGTGTGGAATCGCAGTTTTCTGTCCAGAATGCCTACACTAAATCCCGGAGATTAGAAGGAATATTCTTTCAACTTGCTGATTGGCATCATGAGAACAAGTTCTTGTCGGTAATTACAACAAACTGGCCTTTACTTCTTTATAGAATTACTAAGTGCACTTCTTAATAATGTTTTACATCTTGTGTTAGAGCTCTTGCATTATTAAATAATAATTTGGAGGCCAACATAACATTCTGCACAAGAATATAGTAGTTTTGAATTATCAAGAGAAAATAAATATTTTGTTTTGTCTTCCAGGTTGGGAATTACCACCAGATGGAAGTCTGTAATTGCAACTGTAATTATTGAGTTGTTTTTTTTTCAGCTTATTTTTTCCAGATACTATAGTGGTTCCTCAGCAAGTGATAAGACTTCATTGTTTGCATTAAGAAATTTAATTAATTGGCGAGATGTAGTTACTGATGCACAACACAAACCTGCTCCCTGTAAGCGATTTGTCAACTTGGTCCTTGATGCTGAAGTAATTGCTGCTGCCCTCACATTTTTTGGCATGACATCTACTGAGGGAAGACCTACTAAGCATGGCTTTAACAGAGAAGAAATGGGAAAAAGCCTCAAGATGGTTCGCCACAAGTATTTCCACAGAGTTCTCAAAGAATTTGCTCAGACCTATGTTGTAGATGGGACACTCTATGAAAACCAGTTCCACAGCATTCATGCCTTACAGGAATGGGAAGCAGCAAAACTTAATCAGCCTGTGCTTCCAAATGGCAGGTATCCTTGTAGGTCTCCAGGATGTGCTAGCTCTTTTAAACATGATGGGGTTCACAGGATGAGACATGAACTATCTCATAATCCTCCACCAACCATTCCTAAAGAACCAGTTCTTAGTAGCACATTTCCAGACCCAGCTTCTTGCCAGAACTCTGAGCCAAAAGATGATGTTTTTGATTATCACTGTGGCTTCATGAATATGGCTTTATTATTACATAATTTCATGGATGCCATTAAAGAAGGTGATGGTGAGAGAATTACCAGATGCATAAAGATGTTCTTGTTACATTTTAAGCAGGATGGTAGTGGAAGCACAAAATATTCCTTAGAAGCTTTGTACCAGCTGTTTCAATTGTACGCTCTACTCAGCCCTAGAGAAGCAGAAAGAATGAAATGGAACAGAACTGTTAACAACAGTGGACATGCTGGATGCAATGTTGCTATGGACCTGGCATTAGAACATTGCAACCATTCCATTAAGGATATGATACGGGGTTTGGGAGCAAACATGAATGAAACTAGTGTTTGTAGAATTTCTAAAGCCTTCTTTGTCCTGAAAACATTCTTGGATCATCTCGACCATGAAATAGGAATTAAGAAGACTTCTGGAAAACATACAAAGAAATCTGTTAAAGAAGATTTAAAGAAAGTGATTAAAACCCTACAAGAACATCATGTGTTTGAGAAACAGACAACTCCTGAGCCAATGTCTTCATTTTCACAATGTCCAAGGGATTACTTGCAATTGTTAGATCCAAAAGTTCTTTTCTGTTGGATAAATGAACATAAAAAAAATATTGCACTTAACAAAAGGCCTCGTTAGTTATTTTTTGTACTTACTGTTAGTGTCTTTGACTTAATATTTTATTGTACTGTATTACAATGTAAATTGTTATTACAACTAAACATGGGATCTTAGAAAAGGTGTATACATGTACACCTTACACCTATAGATGATGTACATGTAACATTACATATGAATTAAGAGATATTGTAGAAAGGAGGACAGGGAATAAACAGAGAATGATACATAGATGTGTATAAATATGAAATTTAATAAAAAAAATAAATATGAGGGTTCAAGCACATCTCACAAAATAACAAAGCAAACAAATCATGTTCAACATGACAGTCAATTCGTATTTCCAAGCATCCATGTATTTACAGTATTTGTTTGTTGTTATTATAGAAATTCTGATAGTGCACTATAAAAATTAGAGCTGCAGTAGATTTGAATATGTTTTACAAGAGTTAGACAGTACTGTGAAGAAATTATCATAAATACTGTAATCACACATGTCTGTGTGATTATGAACTACAAGTTATTTTTCTGTACAGTACTTTATACATATACAGTACACACAATATTTACTCAAATAAGCCCTGAAATTTAAACATAGTTAATAGAACATATACATGGTTTGGAAGCTCTATTGTCTTCCAACATGAAGCATGGTCATGTTAAACTGACATTGGAGTTCCTTATATGGAAGTAAATTCTATGGACACGTGATGATGAAGCTCACTAATTAAGCCAATCGTTGCTAATTTGGATGACTGCTTCATACAGAAAATACAATACCATGAAATTGCAAAAATTTCCATAAACTTGAACAAAAACAACAATCACTTTGGATGAGTTTCCAAACCATGTATGTGTTCTATTAACTATGATTTAAAGGAGTAAAAAAGGGTGGTAAAGTAATATCTTTTTACGTAAATATTCTATATACTGTACATGTAAGAGGATAATCACTAAGATAAAGGTATATGGAACTTTTTAAAACTTACAGTATGCCAATTGGTCTAATTTCCCTTACTCCACATCAGTATCATTTTCACTATCTAATGAAAGACTGTCTTCTGCTATACTGAACAATTCTCTGGGAACATTAGCCAAGACGAAATCATCAACTTCAAAGTCAAAAATGTCTTCATCAACATGAAAAAATGAAAGTGTGTCCTCATCTTCTTCAGAATCAGATACACTGATGTTTACATCATCAAATACTGTTCCTAATGTAAATAAGACTTCCATAGCAACATGTGAACTCCAGATGTCAACAAATTTGAAGATGTCGGAAATGGAGAACATTTTTTCACAATGTTCCAATGCCTGCATTATTTGATAGTCTCCAAATATGTTATGAAAGTTTACAGGTGTTAACATAGGTACATTTGCTGCTCTTAACTTGCAAATATATTGCTCATTTAAAGCAGCTTTTAAGTAGTTTAACTTCTGGGTCAGGTAAGTTTTCTGAAGGTCAGTTACTGATCTGCAGTAACAATTTCCAGACTCTTTAGGTTCTGAAGATGGCAAATCAAAGAAAATGAAACCACAAGAATTTCCCTCACACTTGCAATCTTTTGAACAAACATCGCAACAATCATGAGCATGTGTAGTTGCAGGCAATTGAGACACATCAACATCAAAGTGTTCCAAAAGCATTTGCCTTCTACATCTTGATGAGTCCCTCACATAGACTTTGATGTCTTCATTACAGTACTTCATCATTAGGCTGGAGTACAAAATCACTGACTTGCATAGTTGAGTGCTTGAATTTCTACCAGCTCTCCCACTCTCCTGTAAGTAGGTTTCTAGATTTCTAGAAGGCCCATAGTGAATCACAACCCTTACATCCTTGCAATCTATCCCCATCCCATACGCTATAGTAGCTATAAGCACGCGAACTGTGCCATCTGGCTTTCCCATTGACTCAAGAATTTGCTCTCGATTAAGTTTATCAATTCTGCTGTGAAACATTTCAACAATCCTTTTCCTGGGATCAAATGTATCATCTGAATAAATATTATTTCCAAGTGCTGCTTGTAAAAAGCCATACAGATATGTAGTTGCCTTAATAGTTTGACAATACACAATAGTACGATCATAGTTTGTTTTTTTTTCTTTTAATTCTTGCAACATGGTTTGAAATGTTTTGATAGGATCAGGAGAAACAACTTGGACTGCATATGTTATGTTCTCTCTGTTTGGGCTCTCCACCAGTAAAGTTGGATTATTCATCTCTATAGAATGCATGATTTTCAATCTTGTTAAAGTTGTGGCTGTGGCAGTTAAAGCAACCAAGGGTACTTTTCCAATGATAGAACGGATCTCATTGATTCTACCAAACCATTTTCGAAAAGCCTTTTCACCCTTCTTTGTGGTGTAACCCCTAATATGATAAACAATTAAAAGTTGAATTCAAAGTCCAAAACAAAGAGAACATCATGTATGCAGTCAAAGTTGTTTCCATGATCATAGCAACACACTTAACCTTGTCAAGTTGGTGGCTAAGATGTTTTTGACATTCATCCTACAGGATCATCTAACAATTATACACAATCATAACAACACATTTAACTGTTTGAAGGTTTTCATGTCAGTAATAATAAAATTCAAAATAGGCTTGTGGAGTACACCACGTTTACATGTATTTAAAAAGCTCATTAATAATTCATGAAGGAAAAACAAAAGAAAATGATAATTTAATCAATCTTTTAAATTGGATAAAGTTCGTCCTGATTTACATAAACTTTTCGTTCAATTTTTTCGGCTAATACAGCTTGTATCTTTACAATAGTGGATAAACATGAACACTTATATGTATTCGTTTCACAAGCAATATATCAGATAAAATATTTATCTGCTTTCGCCTTTTGACTCAGGCTAGCTTTGCTCTGATGGAGGTTTGGCTCAACAAGCCAAAAGCTCAGCAAATGAACAATAAACGTGGTGCACCACAAGCTTATCTTGAATTCTAACACATTTAAGCATAACTTTGTATAAAGTTTGGTGGCCAATATGTTTTTGTCATTCAATTCAACGGGGTCAGCTAACAATAAAGTGAAGATGTTTAAAAAGCAGCGAAAACATGGCGTATCTTACCAATGAGAAATGCAGTGAGCTTCGTCAACTGCAACAAGGCGCAATCTTTCCTTGTAGATATCATTGGTCAGCATGTCCCTCCATCTCTTTGAAGACAAAAACGCTTCTGGTGACCCATACACAACCTGACATTCACCACGTTCAATGCGCTTTTTAACATCGTTGTTCTGATCGTCGCCGATAAACTCTGCAGTGATTCCAACTGACTTTAGAAATCGCACCTGATCTTCCATGAGGGAAACCAAAGGTGAAATCACAATTGTGATTGATTTCGAATTAGGGTCAGGTAAAGGTTTCACGATATCAAAAACTATCGACGCTGCCTGAAATATCAGCGATTTTCCCGATCCGGTAGGCTGAATGACAAACACATCTTGGCCACCAACCAATTTCTCTAGCGCTTTACATTGCAAATCTTTTAAACAATTTATCTTAAAGGTTTCTAAAATTCGATCGTATGCCTCATTCATTAGCTCTGTATTGACCGCCATCTTGGGACTGTCACGATAATTTATACAAATGTTCAATAATATATGCCTGCTGAAAACGTGCAGGCGCGTTTATGATTGGTGGAAATTGACAATGACAAGCTCACGCGTCCAGCCGTGCTTTCGGGGGCGGGTTTCCCGCGGCCCGAATATTAAGGCTGGAAATCGAGCCTAGTGATAGGGTCGTCCATTATTTACACAAGAGTGACTGTCGTTACGAAATAACTCAAAACCATCAATGGTGTACATTTCATTTGGCTCCATCGGATTGAATCTTGTCTCTGTATATACTGCTATATCGCTAGAGAGATAATTAAAATCTTTACGAACATCTTCAATGTGTTTATGGAGTGAACGCGCATTTAAATAACACAATTTTAAAACTGAATCATCATTTATTTTGTACAATGGAGAGATACAAAGTTGGAGGCTTCTTTCTGTTCTCAACTCTTCCATTTCACTTACAACTTTAGGATCAACAGAAATTTTGTCTTCACAAAAGTCAGTGACATACAATCCTTCAATCGTAGTTACTCGGCTCAATGCAACATAATGTATGTGGGGAATTGCTCTTCGAGTGTTAAGGTTGACAACAATTTCAGTTTGAGTATCACCTTGAGATCTATGTACAGTCTTAGCAGCAGCTAGTCGCAGTGGAAATTGCTTTCTGACAACTTGAGCCGTTCTATTTCTACCAACAGCGAATTGTGTGGTGACTGGTTTAATTGGCGTCCATGTACTTTGAATATTATTTTGTCGATAAAGCTGCCTGTTTTCATGTCTTGTTTTCTTACCAACTTCTTGTTGATCAAACTCTACCCATATTATACCCGATGGTTTTCCAGGTTGATGTAACTGTACTAACTTAACAATATTACTAGCACCATTTGTCAAACCATCATCAGTTATTACATTTATGGCAATTTCAGTTCTTTCACCTTCAGCAATCTGGAGCTTTGAAGCAAGCTGTTTAGTTTTTCGTGGGTCAGTTGGAATTTGCTTCATTATTTTGTCTCTAAGTTCTGCCGAATTAGCACCTATGACACTGTCATGAGCTTTTATTGTGTATTTTGCCCCTGTTGCTGCTTTATAAACTTGGTTGTTAAATTCATCAACATTCAAGTTTTGTATAAATAAATGAGGTGCTTGTTTTGGACAGTTTTCTTCTGAAACTATTCTTTCTTTAATCTTTAAAATATCATTTTCAGTATGTTTTCCTTCTCTTAATCTATTCAAAGTTTCTGCAAATGCTTTACTCTCTCTTTGTCGCATTATTTCATGTAGTTCAAATATTCGAAAGTGTTGTTTGCATAAATTTGGAGTAAGAACACCATATTCTGAGTTATCAAAATCTTTGAATATAAAACCATCCATGACTGGTTTTAATTGAAACAAATCACCAATTGCAATTATGTTTAAACCTCCAAAATCTTCCTTGCTACCTTTAATGTCTTTTAATCGATTATTTATTTGAACATTAAACATACTGTTTCCAACCATAGATATTTCATCTAGTAATATCAGTTTTACACTTCCTAGTTGACACCTTAAAGTGTTTAATCTGTTTGAATCAAGTGGTTTATAATTTCTTAAGGATTGACATGCAGGTACTGCAAGAGCACTGTGTATCGTATTGCCTCGAATGATAAATGCAGCTTTTCCTGTAGGAGTTAGAAGTAAAACATTAACTTGACTGAAGTCATCACCCGCTCTTGTATTATAGTATTTCAATGCTGCTTGATAGATTGATTTTGTAAGATGTGATTTACCAACACCTCCACCTCCACTAAGAAATGAGTAAAATGGTTTGTCTGACGTCTTTATTAGGTGAAGAGTATGATAGAAAAATTCCTTTTGTTCTTTATTTAACATTTGTACCATTTCTCTATATTCGTCATCTGGCATTTCATTTAGAATAAGTGGTTCATTATTTGATGATGCAGAAGGAATGCCAATGTCATGTGACAGATCATAGTTTTCATTCAAGTCAGGATGTAAATCTATAGCCCCTTCATCTTCATCTTGGTGTTCAGCATCTTGAGTTACTGGTGCAATTAAATCAAATTGGTCTTCATCATTGTCAAATGCTGAATTTAATTGTTCCCGGGCATTATTTAATTCTTCATTACAAACTGCGTAGAGGCTCATTTGATCTCTTATCGAGTCTTGTAAAGTTAAATAATGTTCTTCATAAGATGAATAATTGCCAATTAAATCACTTTCCTCATTCCTCCATGGTGTAAAAAGCATAATTAATTCCCGATAGTGCTTCTCTGGGTAGGCCTCTTTATTAAACCAGACACACCTTATGATTCTGGCTTTTGTTCGTTTTTTCGGTTCACTATTTTTATTTGATTTTTTGGACTTATTAATTGTGTTGGTGTCATTGCAAAGTTCATCATCATTATTGTCATCATTATCTGATGTTTCTAATGGCAGATCATCAATGTCTGGTTTCGTTGTTTTCTTTTGATATGATTTGTTATTAACACTATCATACCATGCTGCCCAGTCTGCTAAGGTTGCACTCTCAAGACTAGCAGGTCGTTCAGTGTATCTCTTTAAAAGTCCACCAAAATGTATTTCTTCACATTCATCTGGCATTTTTTCAATTTCACTTAGTGGTTTTAACAATTGAACTCTTTCATTAGGTGGTGAGGTTGGTATGAAAACAACTTCTCTTGATGATTTTCTCATTGGTAATTGCAGAATTATATACACAGCTTCTTGGGCACTAATTTCAACACTGTTTAAAAATTTATTACCAATATCTCTCACTTGCTGCTTAATACTGGCATTTCCTTCTCTTGCATCAGCACATGCAGTACGAAGTAGTTCACTCATTCCCTTTTGAGCCTTGGATATATATGAAACAATATACATTGCACATGCATACACATCAAGAACAAATTGAATGTCCATGTTTGCTCTCCAGGCACCCAGACATGCAGTGTTATAATTGTTTATTCTGAGTTCATTGGGATTTCGTTTTAAAAAGATTGTGGGACAGCTGAGAGATGATCTAATTGCGAGTATATAATCATTGTCAGAGACATTCAGACCAGCTAATAATTGATCAAATGTGATATTTTCACCTTCTTTCATGTCATTTAGCTGCTGCTTTATAGTTTTCCACAAAACTTTTAGTTTTTTAACTTCACTTTGAGAAACATTATCATCTAGTGGATAAAGAATTTTTGTTGACTTCATTGGTGGTTGAGGATAATTAAATCTACATTCCTTTTTCGACTTTTTGCGACAAGTATGTGAATGTCTATGTGTTTGTCGATTAACAAGATTTATTAGGTCAGGCTCATTACTTGGTAGATGGCAAGTGATTATCTGATCAATAAAAGATGTGACATCATCATCTTTAGCAACACCAAACACTGGAGCATTTTCTAGCCATATTAACATATGAATATGAGGTGAACCTCGTTGCTGATATTCAACTCTATAGAACCAGTCTCTAATTTTTCCCAAAGGGCCAATGTTGCTCATCAAGAATTCTTTCAATAATTTATTAAATTGGTAATCAAAATGTCTTGCACAAGTCACTGGGTCACTTTGGATGAGTCTGCATTTTTCTTCCCAATTTAATGCTTCCAATTCATCATCAGTATAATCTTTATGATCAATAAGTTGCCCTAATATTTTTAGGAGATGTAACCATTTTGTTTCGGCTGAGGAAAAGCTACAGAACAAAGTTGCAGGACCCAATTGTCTTATCATTGCAAAAAGATCTTTTTTAGCCTTTTCAAAATATGGGGGTGATCCTCTTAGTGCTCTTAAAAATTTGAAACCTTCATCATGGTGAACAATTCTTTCCAAACTACCATGTTGCTTTAACTGTCCAGCTGTTAAGCCTATGTTACTTCTCTTAGATTTTCTTAGTGCTATTTGGGATTTGCCTAAAAGTATTTTCATCTGTAGCTTTTTGGTCTTAAAGAATATATTCTCTACACACATTGCAGCTCTTCTGTCTGACCTTCTTAACTCTGATTTACAAATGTCACTATAAAATACTTTGACTAATCTTTCTTTATTTTCTGGCCTTTTTTGCCCAAGAAATATCCCAGGATATGCTAGTTCTTCTGAATATTTATCTCGAAATATACTCTGAGGTCTGTTACCTTCACCTGGTGCTATGTTATGTATTATTTCTCTTTCATGATCTTCAAGAAAATCTTTAGGAGTCAACATACTGTCAGTTACCCCAGCAGGAATTTCAGTCTCATCTTCACTCCAATCATCATTCTGGCATTTTGCGCAATCTTTGGCAACATTTAAATTCTTGTCATCAGTATTTTTAGAATTGTTGTCTAAATTGTCTTTTTCATGTCGCATTGTAATATCATCAGGTGTGTATAAATTTTCCTGAAAGTTTTTCTGCCAGTGCTCATTAAAAACAATGCCTTGTTCATGATAAAGTCCACTGTTCATAGCTAACCAAGTTGCTGCCTGAAAGACTTTATGTGGCCTGACATTTAAAGACATTGCAGAACTTTTATATTGGAGTCGTCGTTTTAACTGAACTTTGATTGTCCCTGTTTCACGTGGTAGTCTTGGTAATGTATTTACAGTATTGACAACATCAGCAGGCACATTGACAACATTGCCATTTATTTTAAACTGCTTACCCCTTGGTGCTTGCATAAGCTTCAGAAAAGCTAATCTTGGTGCAATGAGTCTCCACCCTAATTGATTTAAATCAAAACGTTCTGGCTTTTCTGGAAATACCGTCCCATTTTTTACAGCCAATGGAGGCATTTTATTCTTTTTTAAATGTTTTTCACATGTTCTACAGATCCACTCAATATCGTCAACAGATATTTTTTTCAACAAGTATTGTGACATAGTGGGGTTTGACACTTTGAGTTTTTCAGCAGAATTAACACTATGCCTATACCACAACTGGTCACAACAAGTACAAATATATATTGGGCCTTTTGATACAGCTGTGTGAAATCTACATATAAGATCTGAAACTGATCCAGCATCACAGTTTCTCCTTTTTGTATCACATTCTTTTTGTATCAACAGTCTGTTCTGTTGATGCTCATCAGATTCATTTGCTCTCCTATTTAAATCATACACTTGTTTTGCCTGCAATCGATTCTGTCTGTGCTCAGTAGATTCATTCACTCTTTTACGCTTATTGTTCACCTGTTCTGCCTTCAATAGAATTTCTCTCTGCTCAACAGATTCATTTTCTCTCTTTTGCTGTTTATACTCCCGACACTTTTGAAGCCTCTTTTCTTTCATTAAAGCACTTTCTATATTTTTTCGTTTTAAATAATTCAATCGCCTAGCTTTCAATCGCTTATTTCTATTTTCTGAATCCTCAATTTTTACTTTCTTGCTCTTGCTTTTACACTGGTAATTTTTTCTTGTTACCTCGCATTTAGCATTACTTTCATTAGCATACTCTATTTTCTTATAGCAATTACCTAGTTGAGGTTTCTGATTATTGACTAATTGATTGTTTTGATTATGATCAATACAGACCTCATTGACTAAAACACCTTTCATTTCAAAAGGCACACATGTTCCTCGATAAGAAGTAGCCTGAAAAAATACAACTAAGTTTTCAAGGCCATCAACAATGAGCAAGACACATGTTCCAGAAAAACTTGGCATTCCCCACATATCCCTTGAGTGAGAATCAAAGATTCTATAACTGTTGTTCAACATGTTAAACACTGCAACTGTGTTACAATCAATAGTTAACAAACAACATTCATAATTTGTTTCTCCTCCAAAATATATCTCTGTAAATGCATTTTTTAGGGAAATATAAGGCCCATTATTATCGGTCATAAATAATTCCCCACTCAATGATTCCCCACTATAAGTTAAATTATATGTTTTCTCATTTAGTGATACCATAGCAGGAACATCAGTCAACAACAAGAAGTCTTTTTTAACAGAACCTTTAATGCAATCATACAGACAGTTACCACGATACAAAATATTATTTAAATCAGGAGAATCCCAGTTGCCAATATGTGGTTTAATGTGTCTGAATATTATAGCGGTTAATGACATTGCAACGCATTGTTTACCCGCATTATCACCGAACTTCGACTGATCTCCTTGACTAAAATCAGCACGGAGAGTTTCCAATACATTAATTATTTCATATACTGTAGGACCTGGGGTTTCTTCCACGTCATTTGACAACATCATTTGATGAAACCAAGACATAACTTCATTTGATCTTTGATATTGCTCAACGACACGTTTTAATGTTGGCAAGTAAAACACATGTAAATAAAACATCATTAACATTGTGTTCCAAAACGACCCTTTCAAACGACGTTCATTATCTTTACCTGCCATAAATATGCTGTGGCACCCGATTCTCGATCGATATTGTTCTAGTGTAATACCCATTTTGAAGTATTTTGCTAAATGCTAATATATTTTGTGATTATATTTCAAAATTATAAGAGATGACGTCACACTTGAAATTTTACAACAAAAAACCGCGTGTTTCTCGCGTGGGTTTGACAAATAAACGCCGAGCACCTCACAACAGATCTCAACTTTCAAGCTTTCAGTTTCTCAATAATTTCTCAATAGTTTCTTAATAGTTTCTCAATAGCACTTTATCAACAATGTTTCAATAGATAGAGAGCGTAACCTTGACGCTCAGTCAGACCGCTGGCTTGGGTCTGCCCAAAACTTTCGTTCTATAGAAAGTCTCGATAGCGTAACACTTGACGCTCAGTCAGACCGCTGGCTTGGGTCTGCCCAAAACTTTCGTTTCTTTAACAAAACTGAATAAAATAAGATGTTGAAAAACACCTACAACAAACAAACAAAGCACCCAGTCAGCTCAGTCCTCAGTTAGTTCTGTTGAGTCGAGACTTGTTTCAGATCGATTGAGATTATAAACAAACGTCACAGTTTTAAAACTACTTCTTACCTTGTAACAGAGAACGATAGGAACCTTTCCGAAAAGGAAAGATTTATTACTGTAACAGGCAGTGAGAGAACTCGAAATGACAAATCGTCCAAACGCAAACACGAGGTCTCACTTTTCGCTTATTCATACCCCCCACGAACAACGCGAGCACTTCTCGAGTACATGGCGATCATGTCGACTAAATTTGACGATCTTGTCGAATATTCGGCGATGTTGCGGCGATGGTTGTCGAGTATGACGTAGTGAGTGTCCAAGACAATCGCGCAAGCAAGCAAGCATCACGCCGACATGGTGGCTCCCGCTGACAGGTCAGCGGTAGTCACAAAAATTACGAGGTTTCCAGGAACAGTTTTTGAGAAAAATTAATTTTTATAGCTAGAGTGAATTATTGACTTGGACCCAGGCTTCACTAAGTTAATCGCGCCTAATCAGGCTCAAATTTTTCTGAACAGTATTTAGTTCAGCTTGACTGACCGAACCTGAAAACAATCAAAATACATTTCCAAATACATTGTCGAATTATTAAAATAAATACACTTTTAAGAAATATCTGTAAATGCTTATTATTTATCATTTGCTTCACCGTTGTACCAAATTCGGGAAAAAAAATTGTTTTCATGAGTTTCGGTGGATTCAATTCAGCGTTTTGAAAAACATTTAGGCTTCGTTTAGTCGAGAATTCTTGTTTGAAAACTTTTTTTTGAAGTTACTTTTAACAGCCGGCAATTCTGGTATCACTTATTTAATATAATACACGGATCGCGAATCTCGACTGCGCATCAGAATGACGCGTTCTGAGTCGGGATAAAACTAATTAACTTTATAACATCAGGCTAAAGCTGCAGTTTTCATTTGCATTTTCATTTACATTTCTGAACTCATTGTATTGAATTCCTCGGCCTAATGTTATAAATTGAAATAAGTTTTATCCCGACTCAGAACGCGTCATTCTGATGCGCAGTCGAGATTCGCGATCCATGTATTTGAGCCCTATAAATAAATGCCCGCGATTATCCTGCCGCCCGCCTTGTTTCCGCCAATCAGAATACCTAAAACATCCAATGTTATCTCGACCAATCAGATGTGGTGATAGCTCAGCCTGTGCCAGGCACTGATCTCTATATACAACTGGATAGGCCATTCCCTATGGCCAGCAGTCAAACATTTCGTGCCAGTCGCCGCCATCTTACGTAGTGGAACGACGCATTGCGGCCTTAGAACTTGTTCCCAATCCCAAAGTTGACAAGTATAAGCAATCTTGACGTCAACACGGTCAGATTATCCGTAGGAATATTATGTGTGCAGTGTCGGGGGAGTCTGAAAAGCCGTAAAGCAAACAACAGATGCCGGTTCGCTTAGTTTTCATTGTTTAACAACAAATACAGTCATACGATGGCAAGTACACAACACGAAATATTGTTAAGGCATTAAGATTATTATAAAAGACTTGAAATTGAATTCTTCGTAGATTTTATAGTCTGTTTTTCAGCTTATATTATCGTGAAGTTTCTTCGTTGTCGGCACTGAAGACAAACAACGAAATTTAAAGGTTTTACAGAAACAAATGCAAGAAATTAACGTCTTAAACCTTATTAAGTACTTCTTGTGTCCTTACATTCGTTAGTTTCTTAAAATAACTCTTTTTGTCTGTTTTCAATCTACGAAAGCTATGAACTTCAGTGGCAACCATCTTGGGTAGTGGTCACGTCATCATACAACTGGCAACGCAAAATCCCGGCCCAATGGCCCAGCCCCACAAATGGCCCTACGGACGAGGTTGACCCATGGGTTGACCTGCTGGTCTATGATTTTATCGATTTGGCAGGAAGTACCCAGCACAATATTTACAGCCTGTATTGACAATTTAATAATAAACTGTAACACAGAAGACTATGCAAATTAGTCTTACCTCTTTGATATCCAGATAGGCAAAGATATAGCAGATCCAAAACGACATCGTTATTTAAAGCCATTTGAATTCAGGAACACATTTCCTTCGAAATCCGCCATTGCTGGCCTTCGGCAGTGACTAGCACATGCGCAGACAAATTGCACCTATGTTATGCATGATTACAATAATTCCGACATAAAAGGTCATTGGCGCATCATGTACCAACAAACATTCGTTGTGGCGTTGTCTGGTCCGTCTCCAACCTCGTCCCCAGGGCATTTTGCCTCCACGTTGGGAGGTCGGCGAAAATGGCCCTGGCATCGGCTGGTCGATTCTATAATCGGATTGGCCGGTTTAAAAACTTGATTAATTCAGATACAGTGTAATTTATTCATCAAAATATGAATTGCAATAAATCCACTCTGCGAAGTTCATCCAAAGAATTGTAACGATAGCTTTGGTTAAAGTCAAGAACAACATTAGATATATGTTTCTTCCCGACATTTAAAATGTATCCTGGATAATCATGGGGAGTATCATGATGAATAATGCTAGCCAGTTGCATTTATGATAAAGGTTCACATGAGTGATTCGGCAGAGCGTTAAATATTTCTTATTTATTATTTATGTATACGTATTATACAAAAACGAAACACAAAGACCGCATAAATTTTCTTGCCAAAACACCCCAAAATTCTGGGTGTCACGTGACCAGCCGATGCCAGGGCCATTTTCGCCGACCTCCCAACGTGGAGGCAAAATGCCCTGGGGACGAGGTTGGTCCGTCTCTAAGGGGTGTTTACATGAGGCCGGACTGACTTCAGGCCAGTTGTAGTGTTTTTACTATAGATCGTTTTCACGAGTTCGGCCTGAGATTCCGTTCACGCCGGCCTAATCTCGAATTCACCTTATATAGAAGCTCTTTGATTCATCAGAGATCAATAATGAGCAACCCCTTCCCTTGGCTACAACAATAACTGTCTGTAAAGCTTTGGAACGCCTCGTTTATACAATTGAGCTCTCAGGCTTAAAATATGAGCGAGGGCATTATCCGAATGCACTTTAAAAAAAACTTTTATGACAAACACCCGTTTAAAACTGCAACCTGACCATTCTATACTGCAATGTCAAATAGTATACCGCGGTGTGAAAAGTATGCCTCTCTACCCCCCCCCCCCCTCAACCCCCACCACCACCACCCGAATATATGTTTTGCAGAGTGAAATGTCTAAGAAAATATGTCTTCATAAATTGGTTCGCTTTCAAAAAGCGCATTCTTTTTTTGTTGTCGAATATCTTCAAGATATGAACCAAACATACGACAAATCTTTGGAGGGAGGTTTGAACTGAGCTCTAGAAATACGATATTACAGTATGTACTGGTGGGTACTTTACTCTTGAGGGACATTTAATCACTAATCAACCAATATGTTATGCTATCACTTTGTAATATTATTATGGTTACGAAGGAAGAACGAGAGTAAAAGTCCCGAGAGCTAAGGCCGAGTGAATGTATCTGGCATAAAACCGACATCCAAACGTGGCCATGTATCGTGTGTAAAGCGTAAAGGCTGGCAATTATTTACGGTAACTATCTTTATTTGAAATGCAATCGCCATTTATATATATATATAAATATATATAAATATATATGTAATGTTTACAACACGAGCGGCCGTGTTGTATTGAATTATACAATCACGAGCCGAAGGCGAGCGATTGTATATTCAATACAACAAGGACGCGAGTGTTGTAAACAACTTGTGAAATGAATAAATAGTAAAAATCCCTTTGGGATATTGAGATGCTAATTTGCTAATTAGTTACAAGCACTAGTGGTTGTATGGGGTTTACAGGGGTATACATGTGACGTAATTTCTGAAATTGGATTGGCTGCAAAACTCATGAATTAGTAATGAATTTCACAAATATATATATATATATATATATATATATATATATATATATATGTATGTAAATATATTATAAGCGGCGCTTTTAAATAACAATACATGTATATGATCGGTTCAATGGTTACCATTGATATATGTAATGTAAATTCACGCACATAAACTAATATTAAGGCGTATTTCCATTCAACTTTTTTTGTCGAGCGAGCGACTTTTTGCGATCGCTTTCTTTGTCTCATAAGCCCTCGGGTGGAACGGATCCAGTCGAGAGCCCACAATTCAAAAGAAAGCGATCGCAAATCGTCGATCGCGCGACAAAAAGCACTGAATGGCAATCCACCTTTAGATAGTTGTCTATAAAAACAACAACAGTGTATAGACATGCGCATTGATTTAGTATTAAGGTGGATTTCCATTCAGTGCATTTTATCGCGCGATCGCCTTTTTGCGATCGCTTTCTTTTGAATTGTGGGTTGTCAAGCGGAACGCATTCATTAGCTTTGGTTGAATACACACATTTCAAAAGAAAGCGATCGAGAAAAGTCGATCGCGCGACAAAATGCACTGAATGGAAATCCAGCTTAAGTCTCACATTTTAGCAAACTGGCAAACTGTAATAAATTCTTGAGAAAACAAATGTTACATAATGAAATTTTGCTTTTCGTTTAGGGACTTCGAGATAGGCAAACACTTGTCTACTTCTCGATTGGGGGCACTTCCACCCGCTGCCTCCTCCGCAGGCTCCCATTGCATCATGGACAGGTCACACTTTTGAGAGGGCCTGCCCATTGAACTCTAAATAAACTGGAACGCTAACTCCATAAGAAAGGCCCTATGATTGGGTGAAGTCAAACTTCCGGCCGCTGGGGGTCGCCATGATTGCACGTCTGACGTCAACAGAACCTATGAGCGGCACGTACAATGAAAAACTGAAAACTCGCTGCTAAAAACAACCATTTTTTAGACCTAAAGTTTTTTATAGATGATAACGAAGAAAATAGTATGTATTGGGCTTGTTGGCCTTGTACCTGAACAATTTCTACACACGAAAATGGATTGAATGACGAAATATCTGCCGAACAAAAGCAAAATTCGAGTCCGAAACTCGTACGGAAAATGCAGGTTTCTCTTATTTTTCTTTGTTATCTCAAACGTTGTCTTGCCAAGAATTAGTAATAAGATAATACTAAATTATAGCTTTAACTCAAGTTTCAATTGTGGAAATGCTAAATCTGACATTCTTCGATACGAAAAGTAATTCCAGAGCTGTAATAACACACGGTAAAGTGCATTTTGTTGTTTTTTTCCTACTGAAAATTGAGAAATTTAAGACCTAACTGTTTTTATAAACAACCTCTTCATTTTAAACCTGGGTTTCATATGTAATTTCTTTATATTTGTCCAAACCAATGGCAATTTTGGTTGTGTATTGTTGACTTTCATTTGAGAGCTTATATTTTTACTGTTTTCCTTGTTTTTACTCGTCATGTCAGTGTTCACCTACTCTACGGTATATTGGAATTTGATTTAAGCCTAAAAGTGGTTAACAAGTTCAGTTTTTGTTTGATTTCAAGCTGTTTTTGCAACCCAGTTCACCAAATTCAGCTTCATTTTCTCTCGGTTATACAGTAAAAGGGACTGGGATTGACGTGCATGGCGGCCCCCATGTCCGCCATTTTTGGCTTCATGATACGCCATCGAGTTATCGTTCCAGTTTACTTAGAGTTCAATGGGCCTGCCAGATCCTGTAAACAAAATGGTGACCGATCCCATTATGCACAGCGAGACTAGAGGGCCTGCAAAATCTTTCCGGACGCTGTTCGACAAACGCCAGGAAATTCGGTCATCATCTTACAGATCATGACGAAGAAACCAATATGTTTTAGAATTACCGACCTTCTGCCAATATTTTTAGCGACGAAAAGGAATTGAAGGAAAAATATCTGCCGAACAAAAGCAAATTCGGCGGTCATGAAAGTACAGGTTTTTCTTGTTTTTTTTTTGTTTATTTAGCAATCGAAGACTGTCAACTGACCAAGAGTTAATGTTCGACAAACGCAAGCGTTTGGCTGCGTTTCTTCTTTATCTAATCACTTGTAGTAGGAGAACATTCTGAAAAGCACGAACTTTGTGTAGTTCTTTCTTTCATGCGTTGGACAAAGCGGTAAATTTTCCTTGCTTACCGTCGCTTGTTGAAGTCGGTGACGTACCATATGCTTTGTCATGTGGGCGTTTGGGGCACGCGCGTGTTGCGTGCGTGGATATGAAATGCAAAGTAGTGCAAACACATCAATCAAACGAACTTTACTTGACGAACTATTTTAACAGCAAAAACACGTCGATGTTTCGAAATGGCATTTTCAGACAAAATCCGTCAAAATCACTCGGACACCTTGCCTTAAAGTGTCACTATGATGAAAAATCGTCAGTCTTTTTTTGATCGTATCATAAAGTACATTCACAATGAAGATGAACGGCGTGTGTGGTTTGTACGGAATATCTCTGGAAATAAACAGTAGAACGCGCTTAAGATTTGTATGCTTATAGTATCCAATAAAATACACTTCTCTGTGGAACTTTTGTGATTGCCATGTTAAGCGCATGCTCTCAGGTAACTCTAAACCTTAAAAAGGGAATTATCATTTTTGCCTCATTGTTTAAAGATAGAAAGATTTAAACGTTTGAATTACAATGCCTACATAAGCCATAATCTTCAGCAATTTTAATTTTATCATTGGAGAGGGCCAGGAACCAGCAGTTACCACGAAAACAACTAAAGTTCCACAGTAAAGCGTATTTAATTTAATACTATAAGCATGCAAAATTTGAGCACTTTCTATTGTTTACTTCTAGAGATATTCCTAATTTTACGAATTTCATTTCTCTCGTTTGGAGAAAATGACGCCATCAGCCATATAATTTGCATATTTCCAAAACGTGAATATATTATGAACGAGATGAGATATTGACAAACCACAAATGCCGTTCACCCTCATTTTCAATGTACTTTATGAGAAGATAAAAAAAGACTAATAATAATAATAGAAGCTTTAATTAAACTCACTAAGTAATGCAGTACTACAATAATAACAGATCACAATACATTACAAACAGTAAAAGATGAGTTTGATAAGGGGCTAGCGAAAGGACACGAGGTCTCAACTAGGCAAACCCCAAAGACTGACGATTTTTTCATCAGTGACACTTTAAATCACATCTGATATCAAACTTCCTTCTGAAAATCATCCCCTCCCCCCCCCCCCCCCCTCCCTCCATTCAATGTTGATAAAAATTTGCGCTGAACATACTTTGCATTTCATTTTCTAACCAACATATCATTTAGAATAGCAAAAACAAATTTCATCCCAAAATCTGAAGTGTTAGACTTTACATCTGTAATATTTCAACATGCAGCATTTATAGGCTATGTTTTCCAGACGAAAAATTGCTCCTTTTCGTATTTTTTATGCCAAATTATAAACAAGCTACGACTGACTGCAGACTGATGATGAAAACATATCGGGCATTAAGCAAAAACATAACGGATCAATAGAAAACAAAATTCCTGTATAAACAGTGCTGGGATATATTAAAAACAGGGAAACTCGAACAGCATTGCTACTAAATGTTCGTGATTTAATACAGAGAGCGACTGCTCTATATTTTTACCGTAAGCTTATTAAACTTTTCGCCCTTTTCCTTCGTTGTTTTTTTCTGCTATTGCTTTTTCCTCCTTTCGAGTTTCGGTGTGATGGTTTTTCTTCTACTAAGGATGTTGTTCTGCTTAATATGTAAACGTTGATTTGTTTCTGTCGTCCTTTTGAACGGGATATATGTATCCAAAACAAGCATTTTCTGAAGTCTTTTTGCCAAGAACAAATTTTGTTGTAAAGTATTCTTGTCAAGAATAGATTTTATTTCATTGTTCCCAGATTTTATCATTACCACGCAAGTGAACGTACCATCAATTTCCATCAAAATGATTCGCATTTCAACACGCGTGTAGAATGAACTTCACGCGCGTCGAGATTAGCACGCACCCTCACCGGGCTCGGGGATTAATTTAACCTAAACCCAAAAAATATCAAAAAGTACAACGAAAAACATTAAAGGAATTTACAAGAACTTGAACCATGCTCAGCGCCCGTGGAAATTCGTTTTCCAACGTTACCAAGCCTCTCAGTATATGGGGAGAGCAAACGACAGTGATTGGTTGGGATCGAGGCCACGTTTACGTTTCATCCAATCATATACCCAGCTGTCTGTCTGTCTGTCTGTCTGTCTGTCGGTCGGTCGGTCGGTCGGTCGGTCGGTCGGTCCGTCGGTCCGTCGGTCCGTCGGTCCGTCGGTCCGTCTGTCCGTCTGTCCGTCTGTCCGTCTGTCCGTCTGTCCGTCTGTCCGTCTGTCCGTCTGTCCGTCTGTCCGTCTGTCCGTCTGTCCGTCTGTCCGTCCGTCCGTCCGTCCATCCGTCCGTCCGTCCGCCCGCCCGCCCGCCTGTCTGTCTGTCTGTCTGTCTGTCTGCCTGCCTGCCTGCCTGTTAGCCTGGTTAGCGGGATTACTCGTTTTCCCTTTAAACATCTCTAACAATAGCCAGCTGGAGGAGGTATGCAGTCTCTACTCTTTTAGTGTAATAAAAGTAGTATGCTGCGTACGCAGTGTTGAAATACAAATCGAAATATTGTAAGGTTTGAGCACTGCCGAAAATATTGAACGCAGTTTCTAACGTTTCGAGCGAAGAGTAAGAAGACCCTTTCTCTCTGACGAAGGGCCTTCGCTCGAAACGTAAACCACGTTCAATATTTTCGACAGTACTCAAACCTTACTATATTTCGATTAGCAACTCTTTTGGTCTATTCACTTTGATGTAAATCCAAATCATCTCAAGTTAATGAATGTGTTGCACAGTGTAACACCCCCGGTCTTTCAACTGTGATCCTGTATGAGTCGTCATTGCATGCCAGAGAAGATTGCATCGTGCAACAAGGCCTTTAGTGTGCCCACAGGTCTATTTCCACAAAGAGTCGCCTTAAGATTATCTCTGATACGATAAACACGGCATCTATCTATGGTGCATTGAGAGGTTATGACAGTTAACATAGATATCATGTTAAGTACTTTTCCGCAAGGATGATTGATTTGTATTGTTTCTCGGTGTTGAAGTAGAACCTCCACGTTTACTGCCAAAATTGGGATTCACAATTGATAAAAAACCTGGCCATAGGAAGAGACCTTTAAATCTGTTTACGAGTTGTTGATACGGCACCGAATGGGAATAATCGTCTACAGACGCCTGTCCAGAGTCAACAAGAAGTCGGTCGGCTAAAGGGTTATTTACACGAGTTTGGATTGACGTGTTACTCTCCTCGGCACCATTCTGTTTTGCCTGTTTCAAGCAGTTTGCTTGAGACTGAAGGGATTTCCGTGATGTCAACAGTTTTTTAAACGCATTTAAAGTGGTGGCCGACGGAGGAAGGGGTGGTACAACTGGTGCGCGCGTCGGTATTGCGCTTGCATCACGCGCGCTCTTTTCGATATCATTAACGAGCTTTTTAGGAGTTTGACTTTTGCGTCTTCCTCGCCTAGTCGTTGTGGCCTTGAATGCAGATTTACTCACCACTTTGTCAATTCGTGTATCCACCGCTATCTCAGAAAATATTGAGTCAATTTTAGGAGGTCCGCGAGAAGACCTGAGAGGGTACCGTCTTTGTACAGTTTCATGTTGCTTTATAGTTCCATTATCCAAAGCATTCTCTGTGATATTTCGAGCACTCATGGGAGCAATACTGGAACACGCGTTACCGTTTTTATCCACAGAAGATACACTCCTTGTCGCGTCGCCTGTAACAGTTTTGTCCGCACATTCCTCAATTATCCCTGTCGCACCATCTATTTCTTTGTCATTATTTTCTAAGTCAATTTCACTACAAGACGTCGCACCGTGTTTGCTTTGTTTATTTTTACTGCCCTTCGAAATCCTCCTTCGTCTCTTTTTAGCATTACCAATTTTTATAGCACCATTTTTCCTCTTGGAGCAAATTCCAGCCACGCATTCCTCAAGTTTTCCATCGTTAGTTTTCGCGTGCATTTCTTCAGACGATGAGCTTGAGAAAATGATAATTTCGTGCGTTAACCCATTTCGACTATCTGAAAGAATAACACCACCTGAACAAGCTGTATTTGGATCGTCACTCTCTTTCTCTCCGTGTACATCAGGAGCACAGGCATCCTGGGAGTTACCTTCACTTGTAGCATACGTGGATTCTTCTTTTTGTTGAGCACTTTCCTTCCCTTCTTTTATGTCACCGGTATGTATTTCATTATTTCCTTTTCTCTGTTCATTAGTTATTTTCACTTGCTGCGAAGCAAGAGAACCACAAACATCACGGTTTATTTTGTCTTCTTCGCTACTGTTTCTCACTTCCATTATAATACATGTATCATTGACGTCTTGGTTAGTCTCTTCTGATTCAATAGTTATCTGTGCTTTTGGTGAAAATGTCGTACTACAGCCATTGCAGTTTGTCCCATTTTGTCCATCAAAGTTCGTCTTTTCCTGGATAATACGTGAATCACTTGAATCATTTCTATTTTGTCCACCGTTATTTTGTTCTTCGTTTTGTACTTTGTGCGAAACAAAGATTACACTTATATCATCGTTTTTTTCATCTGGTTCATCATCAGTTTGTACTTCCTGTGAAATACAGGTATCACTTATATCATGGTTTCTTCCATCTGGTTCATCATCAATTTGTACTTCCTGTGAAATACAGGTATCACTTATATCATGGTTCCTTTCATCTGGTTCATCATCAATTTGTACTTCCTGTGAAACACAGGTATCACTTATATCATGGTTTCTTTCATCTGGTTCATCATCAATTTGTACTTCCTGTGAAATACAGGTATCACTTATATCATGGTTTCTTCCATCTGGTTCATCATCAATTTGTACTTCCTGTGAAATACAGGTATTACTTATATCATGGTTCCTTTCATCTGGTTCATCATCAATTTGTACTTCCTGTGAAATACAGGTATCACTTATATCATGGTTTCTTCCATCTGGTTCATCATCAATTTGTACTTCCTGTGAAATACAGGTATCACTTATATCATGGTTTCTTTCATCTGGTTCATCATCAATTTGTACTTCCTGTGAAATACAGGTACCACTTATATCATGGTTTCTTCCATCTGGTTCATCATCAATTTGTACTTCCTGTGAAATACAGGTATCACTTATATCATGGTTTCTTCCATCTGGTTCATCATTAATGTGTACTTCCTGTGAAATACAGGTATTACTTATACCATGGTTTGTTCTTTCTTGTCCCTCACCACTTTCTACTTCCTGCAAAGCGCATGTACGACTTAAATCACAGTTTGTTCCTCCTGGCCCATTACTACTTTGCACTTCGTGTGAAACACAGGTACCGCTGACATTGCAGTTTGTTGCTTCTTGTATATCAACGCTTCTCACTTTCTGAGCCACCACTGACGCTGTTTGCTTACTGATAGTACTGACTGTCTCGTGTACCTCGTCATCAGGTTTCTTTGCCCAAATAATAACCGACGTATTTTCGGCAGGGCAACCAATTCTGCTTCCGTTGTTAATATTACCGCTAGAAGCTGGAGTTACTTCTGAGGACGACTGCGTAACGACATTAGCTCGGTCATTCACAGAATCTGATGCCGTGCTTTCGCTCGTGTCGTTTAAAGCGGATTGCGAGAATGATCCTGATGCTTCTGTGGGCTGAACATTCTTTAAGGCACCAGAGACGTCAACACTAAATGCCTAAAATACAGAATCAATTTATTTTAATCTAATGTATGTTTACGCTGGTCGCAATAATTATCAGCTCAGCTCAGCTCATGGAATTAGAGATAAAAGGTCGTCACCTACGTATACTAAGAAGGTTTTGATTAGCTTAGATCACCTAATTCAAACAAAATCCTACTATAATTAGCAACGAGCATCACATTAGGTAAGTCTTTAACGGAAATAAAAGCTACCTTTGTTTCATCTTTATGTGCTGACGATTGCCTGCAGGGAGTGTATCGGGGGGGGGGGGGGGGGGAATGGGGGAGGAGGAGGAGGTGAGGTAGGGTCAGTAAACAGGCTGGTAAACGAGGCAAAACGGAAAGTTTGCAGAAAAATTAAGAATTACAACTTGTTGGTAGAAACTGGTCGACACACTGATCAGTAAATTATGTTAGTCGGAAAAACAAATATGGTACAGAGCTACACGTTTCATTCAGGGCGTTAATCACGCCACGTTACTGATGATTTGACAAGTACCACACAGAAGGATTGACATAGTACACCCCCCCCCCCATTTCTAAAAGAAAGAAATACGAGGGAGACCTCAAAATGGTTGCACGAAATTCGAGGGAAGAAAAGGTAAAAAATATAACACTTCTGGGAAAAATCTCAACACCATCATAACCTTTCGTATGTCTAAATATACGTGATAAAAAACATTCGGTCAATTTAAAATAGAAAAATCATGCAGAGTTTGCCCCCTAATCACATGGTCCTTTATCCATAATTGGTTGCTATAATAATAGTTATTTTTTTGCACGCGTTCTTGCGTGTTCTGCATTTACACTATCCTGTCTCACCGTCGATACTTGTTGCTACTTCATTGCGGGAAACTAAACTTACCTGCAAGAGTACTGAAAACTGTGTTAGGTAAGACACTGGCAATGCGTTTGGTAAGGCTGATGCCTGTGAAACAACAGTAGGGCTTGGCATCGTCAATTTCGTCTTGCGGGTTTGATAGTGAGATGGATTACGTGAATGTGTTGGTGTATTTTGAGTTGTTGTTGGAATAGTGCTAGGACTTTTTCCTTGAGAATGGTCCTGTCGCCTTGATACATTCCAATTCACTGAACTTGAGGTCCTCTTCTACAAAAGAATCGTTAAAAACGTGAACTTACACTTCAAGTCAAGCTCTTATAGTACACATAAACTCCAACAACCTCATATACAACCTTTCTATATGTGTTAGTATAGATACGAATAACCAAAAGTCTAAAGTTCTGACTAAACAAAAATGTTAGTTAACTCTTGTCTCGTTTCGTCACGGATTTACATTAGTAAAGCTTAACCCTTTATCGCCCAGTAGCCACTCCATTACTCTGGCGTTAGCCAGAGTAAAATACTGAAGACATCGTTGGGCGATAAAGGGTTAATCACTGTCACGAGTGCAAGTGCATGATAAAAGGGATTTAATTATTATCACGAGTGAAGCTGAACGGCCAACTTCTAGAGTTAATAGAAATCAAAATACACGTTTATCACACTGTGCATACTAATCAGTTGAATAAAGAATTTAACGTGCCTGTTAGAACAATGAAATGTGGGTGAGATGTCTTTCGACATAAAACAACGCGTGTAAATGTTGCTTGTATTTTTGCGTGACATCAACCCGAAAATATATCTAGTTTACAAGGGTCTTGCAATACACCCAACCACAATAAATTACTAGTAGAATCCATCAATAACCTTTACAACTACTTCAGCAAACTACAATATTTGGCATAACAAAGTGAATGCATTACCCTTTTGACGTTCAAAGGACTAGCATTAGGTTTTCCCACACGTTTACTCCCATTAAGTGGACTGGACCGAGGGGTGTTGTGAGAAAGTGGTGTCGGCATTCTTTCAGTCGAGGATTTGGTAGTGGTGGTAACACTGGCAACAGAAGACGTTTTGTTACTGTTGACAGGAGTCTACAAAAAACAATAGCAGATAGAGGTGTCATATTACGGTTGAAACTTGGAACGTAATTGTTTAACCTGAAATCGCGTTTTTCAAGGGATCTTTATATCGAGCTGGACAAAGACGAAAACAAAGACGAATGTTTTTCGCACAGGTGGTCGGGGCTACTAGGGTGTTGTGTTGCCAGTTTGTTGACGAGTTTTGTTTTAATTTTGAAAGAGACGAGACCTGTTGTACGTCGGTTCATATCGAAAATAACACAGGTACTACATGTAGGGCTGACCCCAACACAACGCTAATCCTAACCCTGGAATTGGTGCGTAAACTGTATTGGATAAACCTATAACCACGAGATCGATCATGCACGACGTCAAGTGTTGATACGCAACACGAGGAACAAACAAGCAGCTTTAAAGCCCTAATCAAACGAGAACGCAAGTCATCGCAAGTTGGCAGTCACTCTATCTCAGCCAGCAAAGTGACAAAGTAGCCGTGACAAAGTTAAAACTTGTTTAAAACGCTCATGAAACCTTTATTCTGTTAATTTGGGTGTTCGAACGACGCCACAGGACTTCGTGACTGCCAACTTGCGATAACTTGCGTTCTCGTTTGATTAGGGCTTAAGACTGGTTTCTACTACTGAGATTTCTACGTGTATGTTACGTACGGAAAAGTTAAAATCTGATTAAACTTCTACGCACCCAACACTTCTAAAAGAGCATTTAGCAAAACATTTATTCAAGTGTATATAAACTGAAGCAGTGTGCGTATTGTGTACGTATAAAGTTGATCGGGTTTTAGCTAACTTTTCCGCACGTAACATATGCACGTGGAAAAACGCAGTTATGAAAATTAGCCTTCAATGTTGTTGTTTGTTGAACTGAACGTTAGGCAACTTTACAGTCAAAATGGAAATACCATCTACTTCTGTTTCTGTAGTTTGTTGTGTATTACTGTATTTCTGTAGTCGCTAGTGAAGCGTATGAAAATCTTTTTGTCGAAAAATGTGAATAGTACTAGAAATACATTTTCTGGTCTTTGTTATTTTAGTAACACACAGAAAACCCAGAAAATCCAGAAAATTAGTTAGCAAGGTTCATCTGTAGTCATGTATTGACACACCGAAAGAACATGCAAAGTCAATATTAAAAAAGAACGAGACGAACCTAACGACAAATTTTCACTGTTCAAAAATAGATAATAATGGCCAAGAAAAGACACAATGTCTATGTCAATGTATACAACTCAAGACAAGATATTATTTATATTGATTTTCATTTTCAAGATTTCTTCCGTTTTAACTCAGCTAAACTGGTAAATACAAATCTCTTACCGTTAAAGTGCCAATGCAGCGAAAATTAAGTTGTCTAGTTTGAAAGAACGTTGAAAATGGCAAAGTAACATCTTTTGTAGAATTTCGTTTCCTTGCTTCATTCGTGAGATATTCAGGTTTGTTTGATATGTAAATGACCTACTTATGACATCACACTGCATAATGACTTTTTAGAAAAGTATGATTTTCTTTGAGAGTACTTATCGAAAGTACTTAAAACATTTTCACGTACATGCATGTAGCCATGACTGGTCACTAACAGTGCGTATAGTTGTGTGTAAAATATTTGGACCATCCTAAAATTGATGCTCTTTCAAAAAGTCATTATGCAGTGTGATGTCATAAGTAGATCATTTGCATATCAAACAAACCTGAATATCTCAAGAATGAAGCAAGGAAACGAAATTCTACGAAAGATGTTACGTTGTCATTTTAAGTGTTCTTTCAAATGCAATAAAAAAAAACCGGGGTGAAATTTCGTTGCATTGACACTTTAAACTTTCTTCTGCTTTTGTCACCACAAACACTGGCAATTCAGTCTACGCTTTTCGGATTGTTTTTTTCGTTCGCGGTTTCTTACTTTTTTCGTTGTTGACAAATAAATATGACAAGGCATCATTCAGTACTCTTCACGTCTATAAAGCCGTTTGTTTCAAAATTTCTTCATCCTTCTCTCTCGAGTTAAGTAGAATACACCAGAGCAGAATTCTTTATCGGCCTTGAACAGTTTCAGGAGACATCCTTGTTCTTTCAGTTATATTTCGCCCGGCATTGTTTTCGGTCATTATCGTATTAATTTTTAGGCTTTTTTTTCGAGTGGTTTTAAGTCGTATTTATTGTTGCCTCTTCCCGCTGCCACATCTCTTCTTATCCTTCTTTCTTTGGTCTTTTTCCATAGTAATATTAATGTACATTTTAGCTGAAACCAGTTTTTCTGGCAAAGATTTCATTCGTCATGATCCTTGAAAAACTATTTCGCAATCCAACCGAACTTATAAATTATAATTTGCTGACGTAAATTTAAATAATTTGAATAATTTAACAGATAAGTTACCAGTACTCTGCTATCCGAACTGCGCAAGTTGTGGATTTGATAACATATATATATATAAACAGGTTTCAGAATTACTTTCGGGTTTTCATCTCGCGTGTAAATGATGTCCATGCACGCATGCCGAGATTAGCACCTTCATTAGCACCCTCACCGGGCTCGGGGATAATTTAGGAATGTGAATAAAAAGTATAATTTAGCTTCGATGGTATTTAATCATAATATAATGAATGTTTCTCCCAAATCGATGCCAACAAACAAATATAAATCAAGAATAAGCGACTTTTATCGCTAGATTTTCCTCACGTTTCTGTAGCAGCTACAGAAAAACAGTAATACACAATAAACTACAGAATCAGAAGTGGGAAGGTATTTCCATTTTGACTGTAAAAATTTGTTCGCTTATCTTTATCAAGTTGTTCACGATAGACGAGAAATAGTAAAACGTCTTTCGTGAACGAACTGCAAGACAACGAAGTTTCGTATTGAAAGTGCGCAGAACAACGCGCATTGGTTTTCAATATAAAAGTCCTTATTTTTTCTAAAAGAACATTTCCACCTTACGAACCGCTGCCAAATGTTACAAAATATCGTTTGGCTCTTTTTAATTTCTATAAGTTACATGCAGGGAATCATCAGAATGACTATCAGAAATAAATAAAACGTATTGGGTAGATGGACTTTCCTAGGCGTTAACAAGATTTTCAAAAAGATCTTTTTTTAAATTCAGATAGCGCGAAGTTTTCAGAATATATATACTTCCTATACTTACCAGAATAGGCTGCCCAGAACTGTCAACATCCTGAAATAGAAAGAAATAAAGTATTTTACTGCGGAAAAGGCACCGATATGACAATTGCACTGCAGGAATCACGTGGGAGGTCAGCATTAAATAATAAACGTGGTGTTATCACAAATTCTCGCTTGTATTAAAAGAAAAGTTTATTGGATAAATGAAAATAATGAAAAATACCGTGTCAGTTTACTGATTTTATAGTTTATCAAAAGACATTACTTTGTCGTAGTTTCTGACACATTCGCACAAACATATACCCAATTTGCGTTGGCCTATGGTTGAAGCAAGGACTAAAAGTAAGAAATCAGATAGGCATTCTTACTTCGGGTCCAATGGCGGGCCTATCTTGAGGCCGACCAGAAAAATTGACAACCATTGTGGCCTTTTTACGTTCATAAGAATGGCATTGTGACTGAAACTGAGAAGAATATAGATGCAATGTGAGTTACCATTATAATGTGTCAAAGAGTTATTTTGTTCATGTCCTATACGTTCTTTTAATTCTTTCATTGCCTAATTTAAGTTGCAAAAATGCAGTAATAACATGCGTGCGACCTCATGCTGTAACTTCGTACACCGTCCAGATCCTTACGGTGACGCAACAGCAACCTCGTACCCAGGGTCTTACCTCCGCTCCCCCGCCACGCTCTGGTCACGTGCCACCTGATCAAATTTCATACACAGGGAGGGGTCCCAGCCGGGTTCATTTTTGTCACCTGAAACCACTCGAAGTTTTACACAAAACTGTCGAAAGACGAAAGTGTTTAGCCATGTTTACAGCAGCCTTCATTTCGCTGTCGTCAACAGCGGCTATTCAAACATCAACATCAAACCTAAACAAGTAAAATGTCTCGAGGCAGTTTACTTTGGCAAAGATGTTGTGGCCGTGCTACCAACGGGATACGGAAAGTCTCTAATATATCATCTTCTTCCGTCGCTCTTTTACGACAAAATCAACTGCAGTCAGGGCAGTGCACGACCGACCGAGACGTCTCCCCTTCATCCTGTAATCATCGTAGTGTCTCCGTTAAATGCGATCATCAAAGATCAAATCAGAAAGAGCGGTCAAGGAAATATCAAAGCGACTGTGCTGGGTGCTAAAAACAGGAGGACGACCGATGATTTGGACCTAGATTCCGAC
Source organism: Corallium rubrum (assembly GCA_964035015.1). Taxonomy (NCBI): domain Eukaryota; kingdom Metazoa; phylum Cnidaria; class Anthozoa; order Scleralcyonacea; family Coralliidae; genus Corallium; species Corallium rubrum. The sequence continues at coordinate 10,744,385 of OZ035997.1, forward strand.
GATGCTACATCCTTAAGAGATGCGAAATACGACATCATTTATATAATGGCCAGACACAAAGTTGAGTCAAATTTCAAACTAAACAACCCATCCCTACAGTGAAACAATTGTGACTGCCCATATTTTGGGAAGCACGTGACCAGAGTGTACCAGGGTCTTTCCGCAGCGGGGGAGCGGAGGTAAGACTCTGGGTATGAGGTTGACTCAACAGTCTCAATCATGAGAAATTACGGGGCTTTGACTTTTTTTCATTGCACACTGATCTCATGAGGTTAATTTTAGTTCACACAGCTCTAGTGGCAAAGTCTAACTAAGCTAGTGCAAAAAAATCGTGTTTCCAATAAATCCAGAAAACCTAATTCGAAAAAACCTGACACTTACGCTACAAGTATATAACACTTTTCATTAATCAAGATCGCAGACCCGTGCAAAACGTTTAGTAATACCATGAAAAGCGTTGTATTAGTATAGGTAATAGCATGGTTTCGAGTGCAATTTGGAAACTAAACATGCACGAGTGAGTTTTTCAAAGACTATCTCTGAAAAACTCACGAGTGCGTGTTTTTTCAAATTGCACTCGAAACCATGCTATTACTTATTAATAATATACATGAAAAATTTATCATAAAGAGAATCTTTCTAATCAAATGCTTTGTTTAAATAACATACATGAAAAAAAAAATTAACAGGAAGAGCTTTTTAATTTTCTAGTAAAAAATGATTTTTGTACAAATTTAAAAAATTACAAAATTTGCACTGTATTTCATTTTTCTGCACTGAATTACACTAAAATTGCACTCCTCTCAGCCAATCAGAATTGAGAAATTTTTTCATGTATATTATTAGCTATGAAACCGCCCGTTCGCTTGGGCCGTAGTGACTTTGAAATACCATGTTTACCGAATAACCTACAATCATTGACAAAATTAGTTGTCAATGATTGTATCATGAGAACAAAAGAAATTTTGGTAAACATGGTATTATTATAAGTAATAACATGAAAAGTGGTGCATTAGCTTTTAAAACGCCCAATCGATGAGGGTGTGACCCAATTTCATAGTACTTTTTTATAATACTTCTTTTTATAGTACTTTCATAATACTTCTTTACCGAAATTTTTGCCGAGGTTTCCTCATGGCCGTTGACATTCCTTGAATAATGAGGGAATGTTTTAATACTTTAAATTTTCCACACTGAAATTCATCTGTACTAATAACTACCTCCATTGACGTCAAATCAGGTCGTATTGGAACTAATACGGCCTGGCGTGGCTTGATGTCAGTTTTAGGTAGTATTAGAAGAAATATAGTTTAATGAGGTATATATAGTTGTTACCACTACGAAGCAGTATTAAGCACTAAGAACAAAAGAAATTTCGGTGAACATGGTATCATATGGGGAAAAGCGTAATTTCTCATGATTTAGATTGTCGAGATATCTTAATCGAAAACAAAATTGACATTATATGCACTTTCAAAGACAAAATTTTAACTATACGTTCTGTTGTACAGTCATTATTGAAACTGCTATCATTGTAATCATGTTTAATAATAACAGTAATAAACCTTACAGTAGGGTCGTCTTTCATCAAAAGTCTCCAACGTCGCCAACATCTATTGTCATTTCTTCCTTTTATTTGACTAGCTATATTCGTCCAATTCCCTTTAAAATCAAACTTAAGTGGTAAGTTTCAAGCTGTGGCTATCGTCAAAACGATGCAGGCTTTAAAAGGTGCCAGTAAATGTTTACCAATTTTGTTAGTAGCCTCGAATATTTCAATAAAATGACAAACCTGTTCCTTGTTCTTCAACGACTTTCAATAGCAACTCGTCTTCTTTCTTTGTCCATTCACCTTTATTGATGCAAGGATCAAGGACATCCGACCACCTATGAAAATCATTATAAACATATAATTATCAATATGAAAAATGTTATAATAATAAAGAAAAAAACGTGAATCAAAGGGCGAGAGCCATTACGTTTCAGTAATCAAAATACTGCCATATGATACAATAAATAAATAAATAAATTCACTTTATTAGGCCCAACTGCCACGCAGCATTTTGGTCAATAACTATATATAAACTATCGCAAACGAGAAGCACATTATGTTTGAAATCACTTGTTTGCTGGTATGGTTAACTTATCATGCAGCAGTATAACTGGAAGAAAATTCCACGAATTTCTAAAACCTCTATTGCTTTTCAAGGATTCTTCAAGCCTGGAATTTTCCTTGGAAATTCTCGAACTTCCATGATTTTCAAAAACTGCAGGAACCATATACATCATTAGACATTACCGAAACCGATGATGCACGGCATGGCCCCAAAAAAACACGTCATGATTTCCGTCCCAAACATCAACGAATCCGTCTGCATTCCTAAACCTTTTCGGCTGGAGAATTCAAAAGTGGCAAATGGACCAATCATATTTCAGTGATCTTACGGTGTCAATTTCAAAGGCTATAGGGAAATCGGAAATCATGACACGTTTTTTTTTTTTGTCCACGCCGCAGATCATCGGTTTTGTAATTCCCGTAAAGATTTTCATCAACATTTGTCATGGTCTTTGATCTCTATGCATAGGGGATGCAAGATCATCCACATTAAGAACATTTATGTCGATTGACGAAAAATGACAAGAGATTCTATTCCGTATGCAAATATAGGTAATAGCATGGTTTCGAGTGCAATTTGGAAGAAAACATACACGAGTGAGTTGTTCCCACCTCCGCTTGAGGTTACAGGTTTACAGTTTATGTTGGGGTTAGGGGCATTCATGAAAAATGCTTGTAATGATAAGCTACAGATTTTATGCAAATTAGGTGCACTGTTTTATCCATTAATAGAACAGAAATTTCTAAAATCAAGTAAATTTGTATAGGTAATCGCATGGGGCCGAGGAAAATCACGGTTTAATTTCACGAGTGTTTCCAAAATTTCACAAAATTGCCCGAGTCGAAAATCATGGTCGGTACTCGGCAACATTCCGGCCAAATTTCCTTCGCTCTATCGCTGTGCTTGTAGCCTTCTTTTTGTAAACACGGGCAAAAGTTCGTAAATTTTCTAGTGTATTCATTTTCATTAATAGTTTACACTCCTTCAATAGTTTAAATTAGTTCAAAGTAAACAAAAAAGCATTTTCAGACCGAAAACCTTGCAGATTTGTTGAAAAAAGGTCAGTCCCTCCTCTGAGGTTCACTGTTGCTAAGTAACCAAGCGACCAATCACATGCAAGAACTGCTGATCAAGTGCATGTAATTTTGCCCAGAATTACAAAAAAATGCCCTTTTCATTAGCCAATCGTATTCAAGTAATTTTGCCCTCTATATTATTATAGAAGTAACGTACACTATAGATTGAAGCTACAGTACCTAATTCTTAATATAACCAAGTTTATAATTTTATTGTCAAAATGCAATAAATAATAAAATGCAAACGGCATTTCAAAGAATTAATCACTATAAAAGGTGTTTCCCCAGTCAATTTCTCATTTTTTTTAAAGATTTTTTGCTTTCGTTGATTATTATTATTATTTAATTTGTATCAAAGTAGAAATTAATTCCTCTTATTTTTGACCAGAGTACCAACTTAAATTATTTCAAATACAGGTACAAACCTCTCTCTAATTTGTGAATCCGTCCTGCGAGGAATTAAATTACGAATCTTTGACCAATTAGAGCCAAATTTCTCCACTCCTTTCCGAAGTAACTTTAAAAAACAAATACAAAACTAAACAACTAGAATAAATCATACAAAACCAACCAAGTCCACGAAGTAACATCTTGTAGCTAATAACTCAAGATTTTAGGAAATAGATGAAGACGAGACAGTAATCGATTAGTGGCAGTCTGGTCTTGTCGGAGTTTACTTTGTTTTGTTTTATATTTCATTCCATATCCATAAAAAATAAAATTAAGATATCTTATATAAATAGAACCATCGACGCAATTTTTGCAGAGTTCCGACGCTAACCGCCTCCTAAAAGTAACCGTTTTTTATGATGCAAAATAAACCTGAAAGTAGCGTCCTCCGTGAAAGTATAACCGCGCTCCCCAACGCTAACCCGCCCTCGAAAATAACCGCCTCCCCAACGTAACCACCTCGCCGAAAGTAAACGCTTCCTAACTTTAGTTGTCTATTTAAGCAGAAGTTGTTGAAAGACAGACTCTTTAAATTTATGTCCTTATATTTATTCTTGTTCTCGTATCAGCAAATAAAGCTGACAAATCTTTTGTTCTAAGCATATATATATATATATATATATATATATATATATATATATATATATATATATATATATATATATATATATATTCATAAAGATGGTCGCCATTTATATTCTTTGAAAAGCATTTATTAAGTTAGCCCTTTCAGGTCTTTCAGGCGTTCTTGTGTTTATAATTGAGAGAAATCTATACACACGAACGAGGCTGAAAGGCTAATTTAAAATGCTTATGAAAGAGTATAAATTTAATGGCGACCATGTTCATTACTATACGCTGTATTTATTAACATTTCTCGCAAAATGCTTAATTTAGTCAGGGTTTGAAATATTCGATATATACATTGAAGTGTTATATTTGGTACCGCCAACCGGAGAAGTTCTTTCATAAATTCTCTTTTTCTAAATTTTCACCCCGAGGAATAGCCTCCCCTCCCCGTAAGTATAGCCGCAATACAAGGCCTCAAAAAGTGACTTTCCGCTTTGAGGTGGGTTGAATGATTTGACGCAGCTACACACGCAGATAAAATTTCATCTTTCACCTGTTGAAGGCCACATACTGGTGGGCGAAAGCTCGTAAAATAAATTATTCTGGTCAGAAAACGCCGTGTTCTTATTTAATACTACTTACATCGTCCTCTTCTGCATCCCATTTTCCTCTCCTGATATTTGGATCTATAGATTTCGTGTAACGATGCATGCACTGAGCCCCAGTACGACCTTCGAGTAAACTAGATACTGAGTAAAAATGTGATAACATTGATGTTAAAGTGGCGGATGTTAGACAGTAATTTCAAGTACAGTAAAAACAGTAATATTGCATGATGGTGATAAAAGAATATAAAAACGATATATTTCGGGAATATATTTTAATGAAGAGAAATGTTGATTATAATATTAGATAATAATGAAAGAAAGAAGATTACAAAGATCACGGTGATTATGGTGATAGTGGTGATTATATGATTATGATCAGGGGCATAGGAACCGGGGGGAAAACGGGGCATGTGCCCCTCCCCCCAACTTTGTCATGAAGTGCCCTTTTTGTAACAGAAAAGTACGCCCTTATTATTATAAAAAATATGTGTTTCAAGTGTCCTTTTGAAGTCCTACCCCCTGAACAAAGTACCCTTTTGAAGCTGTGCCCCTCCCAGATCAACTTGCTTCCCACGCCACTGGTTATACAAAATTCTATGTTCATTAGTATCTTTATATATAAAATTCTAGTATTATTTCTGACAAAAAAAGTTTTATCAGGTATAGAAACAACGACACGCTACGGATTTCTTTGTGTTTTCTTCATAAATTATTAATGATTTTTTAAATGTTGTATCACCAAAACTGATGATCGGCGGGATCCAAAAAATGTCATATTTCTGCCGAAACATTAACGAATCCGTCTGCATTCCTTAGCTTTTGAATTTGACAGCATGATGGGTAAAAAGCAAAATGTAACGAGTACACAACAATTATACTGCATTTAAACGTTATTACTAACCTTTCTCCCAAGCTCCAAGTCCACACATTTTCACGGCTTCTAGTAATTGTTTGTCCTCTTCCTCATTCCATTTGCTAAACAAAATCCAAAGAATATCTATTCAACAAACTGATTCCATTTTTGTTGTCTGTTCAGTTATAGATGGAAAGATGACGTCATAAGGGAGCTTTAGACTTGACTACGACTACGAGATTCGTCATTGTACGCGCCATCTTGTTTCGCCACCTCGTAGTAACGTAATCAATTAACACAATAAATTGGAATCATTTTTACTCCGTGAGTTCATGATACTCTAGTTACACAAGACCATTACTTACCTTTTCAAAAAACCTTTGTGCAAACTCTTTTGGAATCTTCCCAAGCATTGTACTGCTGAGCGATTTGTCTACAGCGAGGGTAAACAGCAAAAATTATTATAGTTTCATGTTTGGGATACGTTAAAAGCTAAACACAAAATATTTTCCCAAGCAAGTTTAGCCTAATTTATCCGCAATTTCAAACTAATTGAGTCGACGATTTTTCTGACTGTCAACTAGCTGGTTAGTTAACGTTTACACAATTTTGCAAAAATTTATCGTCAAAATTGGTTTAGATGTATGGTAAGCAATAAGAATAGTACAACTCAATCGAAGAGTGACTAATAGATCATTCCGCTGACGGTCCTCGCAAGACAATGGACAGCATGCAGGCTTCAGTGTCGATGGTATTTGTTATAGGGAGGTTCCTGTGTAATTTCACTAAACTAGAAGTAAAAAGTAATAGGCTATATTCAACACTCGTCAGTGTTCTTCCTCCGATTTCTAAATACAGTCAAGCAAGTTGAAAATACAGTATACGATGCGAAGCCGAGTTTTTTTAACAAGCTTGACTGTATTTAAACATCGAAGGAAGAACACTAACGCGTGTTGGATATACCTTCTAATGGTGTTTACAGGAGACTGGCCCGAACTCAGGCCGGACTGGTTTCGGGTCGGCTGTAGTGTTTTCACTGTAAATCGTTTTCACGAGTCCGGCAGTCCGACATTCATGCAGTTCGCGCCGGCCTAATCTCAGGTCGCCCGCGCTAGACCGAACTGAAGCACTTTCACTTCTCAAACTCAATACATTGGCATAAAATCCACATAAGTAATGATTCTCCGGCGGTCACGAGCAGGAAGACAATTGACACAAATCTTGGAGCAACAGCGAAACCAAGTCTATATAGTTTCAAAGCCGGCCTCATGTAAACAAAAACCGAAATGCAAACTTCAGGCCGGTCCGAGTCCATGCAGGCCTCTGTAAACACCCTGAAACGAATCAAAATTTTGAGAGAAAATCGAGCTGAAAGTTTTCTTACGGTCAAATTATTATTTCGTAATATTTCTATATCGATTTCTAAATACTGATTAAATATTAACTTCTTTTGAACGTTTCTCATGAATTGTTAATGGTTTGAGAAAAACGTTTTTTAAATATTTGAACAACTTTACCTTTAGTTCGTGGGCAATTTTATTCCAGTCTTCATTGTTGTTTTCATTTGCCAACTTAAGTAGTTGTTTATCTTCGTCCTTTGTCCACAGGTCTTTGTTCAACAACGGATGCAGTTCGTTGTACCAATAAATCTCGCACTGAGACGGCGTCCGGGATGGTAACTGTGGTAATACAAAAAACGTTTCAACTATATTTTTGTTTACAATAAAACAAGTGAACACGTTTCTTTCTATTTCTTTTTTTGCGTTACATTTGTCTAGCACTCTTCAAACTCATCATATTGGCATGTTCTTTGCATTTTTCGTTCACAGACCCAACGCAAAACAACGTAATACAACACAATTAGATTTTAATAATTTTTTGTTTTGTTTTGTTTTGTTTTGTTTTGTTTTGTTTTGCTTTGCTTTGCTTTGCTTTGCTTTGCTTTGCTTTGCTTTGCTTTGCTTTGTTTTGTTTTGTTTTGTTTTGTTTTGTTTTGTTTTGTTTTGTTTTGTTTTGTTTTGTTTTGTTTTGTTTTGTTTTGTTTTGTTTTGTTTTGTTTTGTTTTGTTTTGTTTTGTTTTGTTTTAGTTTCTTTGCTCGCGTTCGTTTTGCGTTTATGTTCGTGTTTGTATGCGTGCTTGTGTGCGTCAGCGTGTCTGTGAGCGTTTGTGCGTTTTGGACTTACCATTTTGTAAGAAATGTCTTCCCAGTCAATAGGTAAAGCGTAGTTTTCAACAAGGTTTGCAAGTGGAAGAGATCTAAAAAAACGGAATGGCAAGTTTAAAAACAAAGCCAGAGAAAAGGGGGCTGAAAAAAAGACTAAGTACAAGAAAATAAGGAGCAAAGAAAACTGATAACAGAACCAAAGAGAAACCTTAACCTAAGGTTAGGACAAGGGTTAGGGTTAAGGTTAGGATTAAGGTTGATTAGGGTTTAGTGCGAAAGTACATTAGCGCCAGAGAAAACCGTCAAAAAAGTAGAAAAAAAGTTTGGAAAACAAAATGCCAAAATTAAAGATAAGAGACAATGTGAATGGCAGAAAAGAAAACAACAAAATGGGAGAAAAAAATAGAAATGAAAGACAAGGAAAGTAAAGAGTAAAAGAGTGAGAAGATAAGCCAAGACATTCAATTTAGGGCAATAGCAAGATAAGGCAAGTCAAAGAAGATCACTTTCCTTCTATCGTTAGAACAAAATACAAGGCAGCGTAAAACTTTGGCCTTTCTTTTGAACAATCCAATTCAGTTTACTGCATTCCAAATTCAGATTTACTATCCAATTAATTAGACTTGTGATGTGATGTGATGTGATGTGATGTGATGTGATGTGGTGTGGTGTGGTGTGGTGTGGTGTGGTGTGGTGTGGTGTGGTGTGGTGTGGTGTGGTGTGGTGTGATGTGATGTGATGTGATGTGATGTGATGTGATGTGATGTGATGTGATGTGATGTGATGTGATGTGATGTGATGTGATGTGACGTATTGTGCATGATGTGATGTATTGTGATGTGATGTGACATGATGTAATGTGATACGGTGTGATATGACTTATGTGATGTGATGTGATGTGATGTTATGTGATGTGATGTGATGAGGTGTGGTGTGGTGTGGTGTGCTGTGCTGTGATGTGATGTGATGTGATGTGATGTGATGTGATGTGATGTGATGTGATGTGATGTGATGTGATGTGATGTGATGTGATGTGATGTGATGTGATGAGGTGTGATGTGATGTGATGTGATGTGATGTGATGTGACGTGGATGTCGTTTCATTTTGTACAACAGGAGTGAGGTGACTTACTTTGTTTGCTCTATCACTGCTTTTATATTTTCGATTTCTCTTTCCTCTTCTTCAGTTTTGGATTTTCTAGGAGTAAGTGCTTCTATCCTGGTAATGAGAAGACAGACAAAACAAACTAAGGTATAGGCACTAAGAAAAGCTACCAAAATTTAGTAAAGAGAAACAACATGTTTGGAACAAGTCTCTGAAATGGTATTTTCTGATTCTCAGAAGAGACGGCTTAAGGAACATTGGGGTCCTAAGGAAAATTCAGATTCTGGGGCCACTTGAAAAGGGAGCACGGGTGGCGTGTGCTGGTAGCGCGCTGCCTATGGGTGACGGCTTGGGAATGAACCCGTTGTCCACCTTTGAACTAATGTGAGTAGAGTTGTAGTTGATCTCTCCTGTGCTTCCAGGGTTTTTCGCCGGGTTCTCCGGTTTTCCTCCCTCTATAAAATCAACACCTACTACATCTTAGCTGTGATCCGTGGTCTGAACTGTGTCGTATGGCGGCGGCCTGGAGCGCCTTGGATATATGCCTCGACACGGCCACGTTGATCTGCGTCCTTCGCATTTCAGCCACTGGCTGCAAGTAAGGATGATTAGATCCTAGTCCTTTACCCTTTTAAAAGGTTGACTAGTTGAACACCAGTCCTCGAGGCACGGGAGCGGTTATATTACTTATCAGTTACCAATATAGATATCTTCTTTGGTCTCATAACTTATTTCAACAAAATAATTGTGTTGGTTATTCTGTGAAGGTAAATCAAGATTGTTGTGCATTTCTCATGGACGTTCTCGTGCACACGGTCATGGAGTTCATGCAGGATGGTTTATATTATGGAATATAGTAGATGATTCTGTAGTACACGGCTTAGTTACCATGCTCAGCGTACTGACACTCTAAAATTTCAAGAATCTCAAATTCTTATATGATACATTTTATCAAACCGGTATGGCACCCAAAAGTCCCCAGAGTCATACTCTCGCACGCGCGGCCCGAAAATGCTGGCTCTGGGAACGAGATTGCTATAGTATCAAAATATTTTTTTTATTTATACAATATTTTGTTCACGACGATTGCCCCAAAAGCTATATATAGCTTATCGAGGGAGCTTTCGCCATTTTACAATGGCGATATGACGATAATGGCGATAATTTGGAGGATATGACGTTTTATAATAGTTATATGCTGTATAACTGATGTACATACAATTAGAATCATTTACATTCTGCCGTGTCTAAATTGTTGTGCAGTTGAAAAATGCTCAGGTATTTGAGCTAGAATAATCAGACCTCCCGCTGTGACGACGCGTCTAGTTCAATGTCTCCGCAAGCCGTACCTTGCGTTACAGCCAATCGACTCGGCCTAACATTTAATTACCTATAATTGATGGCTATTTGTTGTTTATATTGGGTATTGTATATAGTGTACAGCAACAAACATACAGTACCTCTGCAACAAGGGCGTTAATTTGGTTGCTAGTACATCAGATTTCACAGCATCAGCAAGAATTTTATTCTCTTCCTTACTCCCTAAAAACGAAAGTTAACATCATCACAGCTATCCTCACCATACTACAATAACTCTCATTATGAGTTTGTTCCTCCCCTTTAAGAATTTTGTGCAATTATTCAAACACTTTTGCTACAATAAAACACACATGTCAAAATATATACACATTGTAAAAGTATTCTTTCCGCTAACATCCAAATAATAGTACATGGGTCTAATGCCCAAAAGTGTTTTTCCGAGTTCCAGTTGCAGTTCAAGCTGACGTAAGAGCAACGAACGACTCCCGTAGATATTAGTAACATCCGGTCACTCAGGCCTCGTGGATAAATGACTCTTCAGGAACGAGTCACCCCCCTAGATTTAATTGAGGGAACAGTCGTCGCTAAAAGGAATGATTCAAAAGAACCACATCCCCAGTCTCCTTTTTTGCGGCTTTTCCCAAATGTGCATGTCGTCAAATCTGTGTTTCCCGTGACTCTCAATATTTTTGCAATTTTCTGGATCACTAACCCCAACAACACCCTTAAACCTGGTCAAACGTCTGGTTTACCGCCTAGCTTTTTGGGAAAAGACATATTCGACAACATACATGCACATTTGGGAAACGTTGATGAACGACCAGGAGGATCTTTTTAGAAGAAAATTATCATTTTTAGTGTACACTTGGGGGAAATAAGGAACTCGGCCGAGGTATCGTCTACTGGTTCCAAATATGCAGTGACGACTTAAGATGACTTACTCTAAACCTGACCTTGATCCCAGCCTCATTACAATCATTTTCTGATTCTAACCCAAATGGATCTCTTCCTATATGCACTAAGATAGAATGTTCAGACTCCAGAGGGTCATTCAGTACTGCTACCAAGCAAAGATCAAATCAGCTCTGATGTAATTTGTATGAGGATGCCATGTCCGTCCAGAGGACCAATCAACTAATGTACATTGACTGTTGTGTTGCTAAGTCAGATGATGGATAAACCTCGGATGTGTCCACATGATGATGACGACGACGTACTACTTTCGGGGAGCCGCTACTTTCGGGGTGGGTGGGTGGGGGGGGGGGGGGGACCGCTACTTTCGGGCGCCGCTATTCTTGGGGGACGCTATTTTGGGGGGGCCCTATTTTCGGAGGGCGCTACTTTCGGGATTCTACGACAATAGATAATCCTCCATTGCATGATTAGTTGATAACAGTATTCGTGTAATACTGAAGTATTCACTATTCGTTTGCAAAATAAAAAAAGAAACTGAATAATTTTTTCTATTCACTCATTTTTTGGGCCGGTCAAAATCTGGGCAGGGTTGGCTCCCTTTGCCTCATTGATAATCTGCCACTGCCATCGCTCGGTATTATATGAGCATCTTCATCAGCGACAAAACTTACAAGGTTTGGAAGCCTTTTCAAAAGGATATGGCTGACCAATAGATTTCCGCAGTTTCGTGTCTTCATTGTCAGGTGGACCCTACAAAACAGGAATGCGTTACAACGTGTTAAAGATGTTGTGATGGTTTCATGAGGTTCTCTTGCACTTCTTTTTTATTACAATGTATAATTTTTTATGTGGCAAATAAATAATGATGATAGTTCAAACAGCCAATTCTCGTTATAGCGGTCACCGTCACGACCTGAGTTTGATCTCCGCGCAATTGGTGGGTTGCAATCAATGCCCTGAGATTTAGAGGACAAACACACAGCGGCCATGTTGGTCAGTGCTGTACCAACCAACATGGCCCCCATGACGTTACATGCAACCCAACAATAGTGTACACACGTAAAAATCTCACAGCTTGTCAACAGGATGTGTTTACAACAGGCTAGTACAGCAAGGCTGTTAACAGGTTGTAACAATGCTGTTCATTCAACAAGCTTCTACAACCTTTTTAGCATCAACCTTTTAACAAGTTGTTAGCTGCAGCATGGTAACAGGTTGTTGGAACAAGTCGGAACAGCTCGGCTGTAACAACTTATTTGCAGGTCTGTAACAGCTTGCGCGTTTTTACGTGTGTAGTAAGGAAGTGCAATCACGTGACTTTAATGATGTAAAATAGATGTGTATCCCTAGAGAGTGCAGCATTGTCTTTAATGCGACAAATACGCGGTGGAACTGATGGAAAAATAATGAAAATATTGTAAAACACATTCCATTGAGATTTTGAAAAAATAAATATATGTTATTTACCGGCTGGGAGGTCCGTATAGAGAAATATTTCGCGAGGTCTCAAAAACTGCCCGAGGCCGCAGGCCGAGGGTCCTTTTTGAGACCGAGGGAAATATTTCTCTATACGGACCGACCAAAATCGTACGATTAATCGTACGATTTATAATTTACATAATTAAGTAAATTAACATAATTTAATTGCGTAATCGAGATGACATTCACGTGATATTCAAAAGTCCAAAGTTTATCGTTCGACAGTAAACAACTGCCGACATGCAGTCTGACAGGGAAGCTTGGAACGTCTTTTGTGATAAAAAACCAGTCAAAACTTGAAGATCTAGTGCTTTTAAAGTTTAGTTGATAAAGATTCTTCGTCCTTCTTCGTCGCTTGCTCGTTTTTGGCTGTTCGTTTGGAAAATCGCTTTCAATACTCGGCTGACGGCATGGAAATTGAAAGTGGGTCGTTCGAGTTTGAAGACGAAAATGCTTGTAAGAAGCCATTTGAAACTTTTTTCAAAGACATGACACGATACGAGGTTGGCATGTGGAAAATATTTGACTAAAGGGTAAAGACTTATAGCGGTTCTGTTGAGTATAGTTGGACAACAGAAGAATGACAGTTTAGTATCAAAAGGTTTCAGTTTTCTGTCCTCTCGTGGTATGTTTTTTAATATATACTTCTATATAGTTTCATTTAGTGATTCAAAATACTGTGTTCACAAGTTTATGTATGTTTTGCCTATTGTTTTAAACTGTTTTCATACGTCGTTGAGCAATAATATTTTAAAACTTTATAAATGTCGCTGGCTGAAATTTTGCTTTTTCACGGCATCCTCGCTTTCTTTTAAAATTCGCTGTTTTCACACGAAGTTGTCAAAGCCATTTGGATAATAAAACTCATTTGTATCCCCGTAGCTCTCTGTTGAATATATTTTTTCTGTGGCAAGCGAAATAGTTATGAAAATAGATCAATTTTACGGCCTATAAAACACATTAAAAAAATTATCTCGAGCGGTCCGTACGGGCTCATACGGACCGCTCGTTAACCAATCAGAAAGCAGGATTTGGTAGGATACGGACCGAAAAAAAATAATGTGCTTTATTTAAATAGAGATAAACATCGAACATCAATTGGCCATCACTTGTGGCCTAGAAAATATAAGTACTGTTAACTGTCAGAAACGACATAATTGGGATTTTGAGATCCAGGTCATTTATGAGTTCTACAAGAAAGTTAACTGTAACAGCATTCTAACCTAACCACCACCATGAAATGCTTTAGCAATTAGCTGCATGACCTCTTCGAAGACGAATATTACCACACAAGTTACCTCCCGTGGACTTACCTCTTTGGATTTGTCTTTAAAATATGGATTCGAACAACTCGATAGCCGTTTGAACACCAACGCTTCTGCCTGTGCTATGGAACGCTGAGTCATGTGGGTGAGACCAAGCTAGAAAACAAAATTTCTATAGTTAGCTGACGTCGATCGATTGTCATCTGTTGTTTGCCTACTTGTCTGTCTGTCTGTCTGTCTGTCTGTCTGTCTGTCTGTCTGTCTGTCTGTCTGTCTGTCTGTCTGTCTGTCTGTCTGTCGGTTGAATACATGGACGATTCGCTGAACCGACCGCTGGACATCTGTTCATTAGTTCGTTCGTGCTAACAGATATTATGTGAAGCATGCATGGACAACATTATATACTGTACATTAAAAATAAACATACGTAAAGTTGATAAAATGCATTTCAAACTTTAACCTAGACCTTCTCCTGGTCTGGCGGGCGCTCAGTGATATATAATCCATTTAACCTCTTAAGTTTTCCCTCACATATCAATAAACGAACAAAGTCAACACCGCTGCCAAACGTTTGCGCATGCGTGAATTCGCTAGAGTAAACATTGCAAGAGAAGTGGGAACTAGCCGTAGCGACAACAATCAGACAGTGAAGGCTAAGTAAGACTCGACTATTCATTTGTGTTTTAAAAAAGGGTAAAGAAAATTACGAATGGGTAATTTCAGAATATGTTACAATGTTGACAAAGAAGCCATACACAAATTATGTTAACATGCTAATTATGTTAACATGCTATGTAATCGAGTGAAATGCCCAATATTACTTATAACATACACAAATTACCTACCTTACCTTCTTGGTAGTATGCTTATAATTTTAATCATGGCCAGCAAAGCATGCGCACTGAATCCCTTATTAATTAATTCAATATGGCGTCCTTCAATAGATTTCTTAAGGAAATATAAAGAACAATCATTTTCGGTTATTTACTATTGTAAATTCCGACATGCGAACGTCCAAAACTTCACCAAATTGAACAATCGTTGAGCACTACAATTTCTATCAAGTTTGGAGCGTCCTAAATAGGTTCCCGAGCCCCTCATAAGCATACCTCTTATTCGCTGTTTGAAGTCTCTTAATCTGCTATAGCACTTATTTTGGAGCTCCAATTTTGGCTGCTTCTGTGTTGTTTGTCCACGATGCAAACGTCTGAATTTGCTCGGGATGAACGATACTTTGTTTTGCGGAGTTGTTCGTTCCACTTTTTCGTTGTTTAATAGGTTCTGAAACACTTAAAATGTACGCTTTTAGTGCAGCCCAGTCGTTGTAATTTAATCCATCAAGCGCCAAGATAAATACTAAACTTGGGTAAGAAATGGGTCAATAAAACATTTTAGTGAATAACTCTACTTTAATTTATTGTTATAGACTTCTGTTTATAGCCGAAATGATCGATATTTAGCCATCAGAATCTTTAAATTAATATTTCCATCTAAATCTGAGCCCACAGGCCACTGCCGCTGGCTGTCCTCGATTTCTGGCCATGTTTTGTGTCGGACTCTCGGACCAGTCCAAATATTTCAGTGTTTTCCCGCTCTTTTCTGAGGTACGAGCTCGGACGTCGCGCATGCGCAAAACGTTTGGCAGCGGTGTTAACAAAGTCTGGATAGTATAAAAACTTAATTTACACGATATTGTTTATACAAAAATTCGTCTTGACGCTTGACGATCTTAATATTTACTGTAATAATTAGCCATTCCAGGTTAGTAATATTGTGACCAAGGGTCCAGTATATTCTAAAGCGTGCGGGTAGCATTAATCCAACTCTCTATAGTTATCATGCTAAGTACTCTTACCTGCAGTTCTATATTTTCCAGGAGAGACCTCTCAGTTCTTCTTAGCTCTTCTTCAATAATGGCCTAGTTGATGAAACAATACCATGCACGAAATGCTTACGAAAACATAATACATCTGCACTATTTTGAAAATAGCATTAACCCGCAAAGTACGACATCAGTGGAAGGCGCAACAGCATGCGCAATAACGTTTTTAAATGCTGTACAGTTGGCGGACATGTACAGCATTTGATAAGCGATAAAAGTTATACCATAACAATTGTTCAACAAGCTTCGCTGTCATGTTCCACGTCTTGGTTCCACATTTCCCCTATCTAATGGCTTGGAGACATTGTGCATGACTGTATGATATTTTAGTAAATGTAGATTCGGTTAACCCTACTGTTAGTACTGTACCTGGGGAAATCTACAGCAGCGTTCTAACCCGCCGTTGACTTAGAAGTTGCACTTTTATCGCAATTGGTCCAGGTCGAGTCTTAAACGAGATTTGAGGAATTCGAACAAACCCCTCTTATTAGATCAGACAAATAATAGTAGACGGGGAAATGACTATTATATAAACCCAAGCCGCGAAATAAATCTTGG
The DNA here is from genome assembly GCA_964035015.1 of Corallium rubrum. Classification (NCBI taxonomy): domain Eukaryota; kingdom Metazoa; phylum Cnidaria; class Anthozoa; order Scleralcyonacea; family Coralliidae; genus Corallium; species Corallium rubrum. The sequence goes on from OZ035997.1 coordinate 10,760,748, forward strand.
AAATCTGCCAGTCATTGTGACTGGTAAGAAATGAAATTTGCCGGTCACGGAAGATTTGTTACCGGTCATATTTGATTTTTCATTTATTGCCTATTAATTAACGTTTAAGTGCAATGTGCACTTGTGTAGCCGGTATAAGTTAGTTTACTTATAGAACAACATGAAAATTGTCCAAAAAAATATTATTCCTTTGGCAAGAAAAAGATGAACAAACTGAACGTCTGCAACGATTGTAAAAGCAACATTTTCCGAAACAAAAAAAAACAACCTTGATTTCACTCGCATTTTTTTTGAGGAAAAAAATTACCGGTCATGCATGACCGGTAGGTATTACCGGACTAACTGGATAATTTTACCAATCAATCACCGTTGACTGGCACTAATTTCGAGGCTAAGATATGAATCAAAGAGAAAATGACTTGATTAGTACAGTGAAACATGGTCCCTAGAATTATATTGTCTGGAGACGCGGCGAACATCAAAGCGGTTAACAATGAGCTACAATTTAGGTTGAGGGTGGCAAATAAGGTGCACAATCTTTTGTTTTATGGTCATTAATATTTATAAAGCAATGCTGTTATTGGTTGATTGCTTCATTATGCGAAAAATACAATGTGTTCAGCAAGCGTTAAGGTGAAATAAGGTGCACAAATGTGAACAAAAACCTAGAACAAAAACTTTGGCCGCGTTTCCAGACAATTTATTTCTAGGGACTATGAGTGAAACAAGAACCTACTAAAAAAAAATTCTTAATTTCAGCCTGAGGTTCTTAATAGTTGTAGGTTCTTGTTAGCGGGTTTTTACTGTGTTCTCTAAAGCGAAGCTTAAGTTGAATTTTCAATAATTAAAATTAAACTTACAAAAGACACAAAACTTACAAAAGATGTTGAAAAGTCTGAAAACAAGTCATAATGAATTTATACTTAAGGCGGGGGTTAACCCAAACTATATATAGGAGATTCTTCCAAATTGTCATAACAGGCCAGGTTTTACTCCAAACCATGACAAACTATATATCATATGAAAGCTTATGAAGCATAGATTCTGAAAATATAATAAATATAATTTATATTATCAATAATTACATTATAACCTGACACCGGCTACCACTTGCTGTGAATTACCTATTCCCTTCGAGAAAAGATTTCAGAGTGGACTATTACACTAAACTGCCTATTTTCAGTGCCAAATAAAAGATCACAGATGCCTTTGGATGAGCATAGAACTTTTTTATACTATAAAATAAATGAAATACTAGTCATACTTTTGTTCAAAACTTCCCCAAAATTCGACATTTCAAAAATCTCTATACTTAGCCAAGAAAGCTCATCTGGAACAACAATCTCTGATATTAAGGTACTGTAATATAAAATCAGTAATGATTGAAAACGGGGTTAAGAGGTACCATATGATAAATTGAACATACATGACTTGTGCATGTGGTACGTTTGCGAGCTTGGTTTGATGTAACAGACGTGTGGTAGACGTTCGTCAAAATTATGTATGAGCCTCAGACTGGGTTCAAACCTGCAATCTTCTAAATACCGGTTTACAGACGCTCTAACCATTGAGACTCAGTATATGCCTCCTAAGTGGTAGCGTTTGCATACGAGATGTAGATGTACCGCATGTTAAGTTTATTTTAAAGCCATTAAGCCAACTCGGTGTTCAAAACTCTTCTAAAATCCTGGAAATACGAGCCAGAAAATATAAACGTATCGCACTATCTTTTACTAACTCCAATAATTGAGTAAATGACAAATATCCATAAGAATATTTAACAAATAAGACACAAAGCTTCGTGTATACTTAAAAAAAAAAAGGGCTTGTATATAGTGCTCGCTGATGAAGACTTTATACCCTGGGTACAAGATTGGATGACTTCATGGTATTTTATACGTATGCCCAGTCCAGTGAATCAAAGCGTGCTTTGTGAACACCTCATTTCATAAACAACGTTACCCCCAAAAAAGCCCGATGTGGATTAAATTTAAAAAAATTCTTAAATTTCTTCATAAATTAACACTGCCGTATAAAGACCATGTTACACGAGGCAATTTTCCTTGCAACTTGCAACGCAATTTTTGTCGAAAAAAAATATTGCAAGTTGCAGTGGGGGAGTCACACGTTGCAACTTGTCTCGTGGCGTTGCGAAAAGTAGAAGCTGCTTCTACTTTCTCTGCGACTCGCAACGCAATTTTTCGTTGCGAGACTAGTTGCAAACATGGGGTGTCACACGAGGAAATCTTTCTTGCAACTTGCAATACAACGCAATGACAACATCATTGCGTTGCAACTTGCAAGGATAATTGCCTTGTGGCTCGTGTGACATGGCCTTAACTAAGGCCTCATTCGTTATCTTATATTATCTTAAGAACAATTCAGCTACAGTACATACCTGATATTTTCTATTCAAACTCAAACAGCGGCGCACTTCGCTCTGTTCCCCAACATTATCGTCATTAGTGTAATCCTCATTCAATGTTTCAGTGTGATTGCCTAATTCCTCTGCTCCGGTTTCAACATCTGTCATTTGCTCTGTTTCTGAAACAGATTCGAGATAAGCATACTCGGAAGGCATCTCGTACACTGGGCTCCGACAAAAGTCTTCTTTGGAGTTTCTACGTTCAGAAGTAATGTTCTTTTTGGGTGGTTGTACATGTAGTTCAGTAAGCGTGTAATCATCGTTCTGGTCGTCAGAGTAAACAGGGCTATCAATTTGTGCAGCGCTTGCTTGGTAGGTTAAACTACCAGGAATTAATATCCCTTGCGTTTCCTGAGGCTGGCCTTCCTGAGCATCATCTGTCTGCCTTTGCTGTGAGTATGGGCTCACTGGTGTGAGTATAAGCTCAACTTCGTCTGAATTATCACATGGGTAAATCGCAGATATCTTGTAAGAAATAGCTCCATTAGAATCCTGTGTGATTTCATTGTGTTTCTCACTCTGCTCTGATGTGAGTTGGATATTGCCAAGCGCACTTTCGTCAGTAATTTCTTCAGTTTCGCTACCAGAAGAAATAACATCGACAGGAACTCGCTAAAGAGAAGAAGAAGAAGAAGAAAAAAAACAGTTTAACGGTAACTTCGTGTTGCTGGTTTTCAAAGTAACGACGTACGTGGTCATAGCAGAGGAAGATTCAAGGAATGAAGGTAAGAAAGAAAGTAGGAAAGAATGTAGAGAAAAGATGAAATAAGAAAAAGGGAATGAAGGAAAGCAAGAAGGAAAGCCAAGAGAGAATGAGAGAAAAAGAACGAGAAGGAAGAAAGAAATGGAAGGAAGAGCAAGGAGGAAGAAAAAAGGATAAAAAGGAAAGAAACAAAATGAAAAGAGAGAGGGAAACAGGAAGAAAGAAAAAGGATTATATAAAAACTGAATACACATACCTGCTCATTGAGTATTTTTTCGTCATCTAGGTCTTGGATATATTCAAGTGATTTAATAATGGCTAGAAAATTGGATAAACTACAAGTTACATTTGGCTCCAGCTCCAGGCTCCAAAATGTGTACCGATATCAATTGTTTCAGGTTAATGTAGGGTACAATGGTCTGACACAGGCAAGGAATAGCCCTTGAACAGTTAAAGACTCATTGGCCTCATCATCTATAGCTTGCACAGACTTATAGCCTAATTAACATACTGTATACAATAAAACGTTTAAGAAATATTTTAACAAAAGTTTATAATGCCCGTCCGTGAAATGTGATCGCGATTAGCCGTCAATTGCAACAACAACAACAACAACAACAACAACAACAACAACAACAACAACAACAACAACAACAACAACAACAACAACAACAACAACAACAACAACAACAAGTTTATTCGCATCACAAATAAATATTTACATCAATTGATAAATACACAAATACATATGACATGGCACAGGTCACCAGAAATAGTAAAAGCTAAACGAGTCTGGTTACCTTTAGTTAAAATATTTCAAATAATATCTGTATATTCTAGGGTGAGGCGGTTCAGGGTAAAAACCGAAAACCGAAAACCGCCTGGAAAAACCCGAAAAACCCGAAAAAATCGATATTTATATCTGTAGATTTACTTGATTAAACTTCACGCTACACGTTCAAGACTTTAGTTTTTAAAACAGTTAGTACAATGTATCGTAATATTTACAAGAATTAAATTTTCAAACATTGTAGCTATATACGTTCTACACACAAGGAAATGACTAAGTAACAGTAAAACTGGCTTTCTTTCTATCTATATACAAGCGAATGCGATAGTCTATCCTTACAAATTCTCCGCTAGGAAGACAAGTTTGTCAACTTTCTCGGGCTTTAGTTGCGCTCGCGCTGGTGTAGCAACTTGCCCCGCTTTGCTAAAAAGCCTCTCTGATGGCGAACTGGTGGCTTGAATGGCGAGATATATTCTTGCCAATTGTGACAGTAACGGAAGTTCTTTTGCGTTAACCGTCCACCATTCTAAAGGTTCGTCGTCTCCGTCAATGACTGGATAACTGAGGTAAGTGTCAATCTCCTTGGAGAGACGGCTATGTGGAGAGGCTGCTGGTGACGCCGTTTCTTTCTTTTTCAGGCTGGTCAATGCCCCAAGGCTGAGTTTTGCCTTCTTTGCAGCGGGCGATGGCAAGACATCTTCTTCTTCTTCTTCAATGCTGCACTCTAGAAGAACAACATTCTTCAAGAGCTCGTCTTTGACATTGTTCAATTCTTCGCTTTCTGTTTCTAAAAAATCAGTCTTGTATCTAGCATCCAAGAATGATGCGACATTCATCAAACCTTTCAATCGATCGGCAACATAACGCGCTTGTAGTCGCGTCATGACCTCCTCCTTGATTTCGGCGGCCAATGGCAAATCGTCATCTTGAGGGGCCAATTCAGTTGTTGACAGGCGATGGAGAATTGGCTTTAACGCACTTATTGTCACATAGTTGCTCGCAGACATAATATCTGTGAACGCCTTCAGCGGACCAAGTGCTTTATCCACACACTCCAAGACTTCCAAATCTTGCCACTTCGGGACCAAATGGGAAGTATCCTTGTCGTTGCCAAGAACTCGTCGAATGGCCTTCTTATTGCGCAGCACCCTGCTGATCATGTGTTGTGTGGAACCCCAACGTGTTGGGCACATCTAAAATCATTGTTCATGCGACACAACAAAAATTGTTTAGTAAAAAACAGTAACTAAGTTTTGAAACTTTTGATTGACTTAAGTTTATATAGTCTCAATAATACATAACACATTGCTCACGAACCTATTAATATAATGATATTAAAAATACTCAATTACTCAATACCCACCGATGACAAATTCTTGAACTTTTGTCCAGGTTCCTCTTGAACTTGAGCTGCGGCAAGATCTCTCCGTCTCTTCCAGCTTGTGCCAAAAGCTGCCACGATTTTCTTGGATACACCCAATGCACGCTGTACTCTTGGGTTGTTCTTCATGGTATTGGTGATTGCGAGGTGGAGATTGTGTCCAAAACATGGCAAGTTTGTCCATTTGTTGTCTTTGCAGGCTTTCTTTATGTTTGAACCATTGTCTGTGGTTATGGCAATTTGCTTCGAAGCGCTCAGTTTCCAATGCCCAAGCATGTCGTTCATCGTCTCGGTCAACTGTTCGGCAGTGTGGTCATCAGGAACAAACTTTGTCCCAAGGTTTCGGCTTTGTAACTTCCACTCAGCGTCTACCCAATGCAACGTGAATCCCATGTACGGTGTCAAGCCGTGAGAAGACCACATGTCAGTTGTAGATGCGAAGTAGTTTATGCTGTTTAAGTCTAGCATAACTGCTTCTCTGGTGACATCATACAGCTTTGCAAGTTTGTTTTTCGAAAACGTTGTCTTGTTTGGAATCTTGTAGCGTGGCTCTAATACGTTCAATAGTTTTTGAAATCCTGGTCGACTCACTGCGTTAAACGGGACGTTGTCTTTACAGAGAAAGTATGTGATGGCATCTGTTATACTTTCGTGGCGCTTGTTACCAGGTGTTAATGGCGTGCTGCTGGCAAAGAGGCTCTTTACTGTAGGTTGGGTAACTTGCGTATCTGATGAAACTGGGCTGCTATCGCTTGTCGCTCGACTCGGTGCTGACTTTCGTCCTGATGGAGTCATCGTCGCATATTGGGAAGGATGGGTTCTTCGAAGATGTTGCAGCAAATTGGTTGTGTTTCCTCCCTTGTTTTTAACGGACTGCGTACAGATTTTGCACACGGCAAAATCCTCTCCTCTTTCTGGCTTCTTAAAGAAATTCCAAACTGCACTCTTACTCATTTTAACAAAAACAGAAAGACTTCGGGATAGTGTACGCAAACGACCAACTGAAGTTTAATGTTTGAATGCTATTGCACGTGTTTATATGTTAATTTGTTAACTCTGAATATTTTTGCGATGAGTCATACGCTACCTGTCTTCGCAGAGGTCCGCTTTCTGTTGAACCAATCAGGGCGCTGATTTGCTGAACCAATCAAGCGTGTGATCCGGCTTAGCTTTGATGCTTCGCTTCCCTGTAATTATTACTGCCATTTTGTTTCAATGTTACTGAGATTCAAACGGGTTTTTTCGGTTTTTTGCCTGGAGCAACATCGGTCGAATCGGTTTTCGAAAAACATCGGTTTTTTCCGGTTTATCGATTAACCGCCTCACCCTACTATATTCAAATTTGTACATTTAATATCAAGGTATTTCTCTGATTAATTTTTATATACTTGTGGCGTTCTAGTAAATGCAAATCAAATCTTCCGCGATTTTATTTTTGAAAGATGATTTGCTAAGAGTTTTAAATTTATCATCAAGAACATTCCATGCCTGAGGACCCTGACACCGAAGACTGAATTTGCCATAATTAGTTCTTACTGTATCGATATAATATGTACTTCTCGAAGCTAATCTCGTATTATAATTATGGACTGATGTTACATGTTTGAAGAAGCTATTAAATAAAGGCGGAAGGTTGTTGAAAGTCGTACATGAATAAAGCATTGTGGAAAAATACAAGGTCAACAAATTTCAAAATATCAGGAGTTTTAAATAAGGGACTAGAATGGTCATCAAATTTAGAAAAGTAATAATTCGAACAACTCTTTCTTGTAAGATTATAATTGGGTTAAGATTAGAAATGTAAGTGTTCCCCCACACCGTTATACTGTAAGTCAAGTATGGGTAAATCAGGCAATAATATAGTTGAGTAGTTACATGTACATGTGACGTAACAATAACGAATTTTGGATAACACACCAATACTCCTCTTGATTTTTTTTGAAACATGTTGAATATGACTTTTCCAGTTAAGGTTACAATGTATATGGATTCCTAAGTATTTGATGCTAGTTTCTTGTTTAATTTGTATTTGATTAATAAAAAGTTTTATTGTAAATCTAATTTTCTTTTGAGGTGGCCGGAAGATACATGTAACAAAATTTGTCTTATTAATATTCAGAGAAAGTTTATTACAATTAAACCATGAATTAATATCTGCAATGTTATCATTAACAACATGTTCCAGGTCTGAGATGCTCTTATTAGTACAAAACAGATTGGAGTCATCAGCGAAGAGATGAAATCAAAAATTTTGTGGAAATCGTTTAGATATAAAAGAAATAACAACGGACCGAGTACAGAACCTTGAGGAACGCCACAAGGGACAACATGCTCATCAGACGTTGAACTGCCAATAGATACAAATTGTCTTCGATTTTCTAAATACGAAGTAATAAACCATGCAATCTTTTACTATACCCCGAATACCATAATGCTCAAGTTTAGTTATTAAGATTTTGTGGTTAACAGTGTCAAATGCTTTACTCGAATCCAAAAAAATACAAGAAAATAAGCCTTGAATTTTATCAGTAATTAATGACTGCTTGTACTGTAGAGTGCTTAGACCTGAATCCAAATTGTCCCTTATAAAGAATTTTTCTTTTCAGCTCAATATAATTGGTTAGCCTATTGTATATTAATTTTTCTAGTATTTTATTAAAGATTGAGAGCAAGGAGATCGGACGATAATTGCTGACACAAGTTTGAGAGCCTTTTTTGAATATAGGAATTACACGTGCTAATTTGAAACTTTCAGGCACCACTCCAGTCACAAATGAACAGTTGAAAAGTATTTCTAGTGGCTTAGATAAGTGGTATATATTGAGTATTTTAAGTAATTTAATTGGTATACTAAATGGCCCAGTGGCATTTGTAGAATTTAAACTGTTAATTTCCTGTTCAATTTCATTCCTTGTAATAGGACTGAGAAAAAAGCTAGAAGTTTGAGTGGGTTCATGTAACTTAAGGGTGAAATATTTGTACTAGGAATTGAGCTAGCAAGATGGTTTCCTATGTTAGAAATATATTCATTAAAGGTTTTTGTAATTTCTTGAACATCTATAATTTCAGTATTATCTTTGATTAGTTTAGAGGGTGTGGTTAATTTTTTGGTTTAAGTGTAATTAGATCTTTTATTCCTCTCCAAATAGCTTTAACATTCCTATTATTTTTTGTAAAATAATTATTATAATACTTTTCCTTACTAACTTTTAATAATTTATTTAATTTATTTCTATATATTTTGTATTTATTTTTAACTATATATTTTTAATTTTAATAGAAACCTTAATACCTTGTGTAATCCAAGGTTTAGAAAGAAATTTAATCTGCTTTTTACTGAGCTTCTTAAGAAGGGTGTGCTTATCAATAATGTGAAAAATTGTAGAATAAAATCCGTCGAAAATGATATTAACATCGCAATTATGGGGGGAAATAGTTTTCCAATTTCAGATTTTATTTCATCAATTAAAGCACTTTCATCTAAATTTGAATAATCTCTTTTATATATCTTGAAATTTTTCGGTAATGCTTTGAGTTTATTAATGAGAAAATTACGAAGATGATCAGAGATGTCAGAGAGAATATTACCACTTATAAAGGATAAAGGACTGGGTGGCTAATCATCCTTACTTGCAGCCAGCGTCTGAATTGCGAAGGACGCAGAGCATTAACGTGGCGGTGTCGAGGCATATCAAAGGCGCTTGAAGCAGCCGCCAACGACACAGTTCAGACCACGGATCACAGCTAAGATGTTAGGTGTTGATTTTATGGAGGGAGGAAAACCGGAGAACCCGGCGAAACACCATCGAAGCACAGGAGAGATAAACTACAACTCTACTCACATGAGTCCAAGCACGACAATGGGGTAATTGGGGTAATTCCCAAGCGGTCACCCATCCAAGTACTAACCCCGTCTAACCGGGCTTAACTCTTTGGTGAGAGGCAGCGCGCTAACAGCACACGCCACCCGTGCTCCCCTATACTTAAAAGAATATTTTATCGATACGAGTTGCAGTGTGGTTAGTTATTCTTGTTGGTTTCAGGATATGTGGAGTATAAAAATAAGAACTCATGGTATTAACAAAATTCTCAGTAGGGGTATGAGATGAATAATCAATAAGGTTTATGTTAAAATCTCCCAAGATAATACAAGTTTTATTTTCCTGTTGGATTTTATCAAAGCATAGATATAAATAATTAGTAAATGAATCTAGATTGGCTCTGGGATGCCTATACAAAACACTAGATTAATTTTTGATTGGGAATTCCAATATCAACCCACAAGCCTTGGAATTCTTCTTTTGACAAACTTTAGTAATTTCTTACAATATAGTTTAAAGTTTCAGTTATACACCACCCGCATTAGTGAGGCTTGGTTGTGATACAAAATTATATCCAGGTAAATCAATATGGACTAGACAATCTTTACCAGTTTTTATTTTAGTTTCAGATAACCCTATTACTGAAAATGGAAATTGAAGTTCGTCAAGGATAACGGAGAGCTTGTCAAAATTAGCAGCTAAACTTCTTATGTTGCTGTGCATGAATGAAAACAAATTGTTGGTATTTAAATTCTGAATCTCTGAACAGGCGTGAAAATCATGCGTAGAGTAATAAACAAAATTAGTGTGAAGTGGTAGTTGTGAATCGATATCTGCATCAGAGAGATGTGAAATATGATCAAAAGTAGACAAAATATCTAAATGAAGGATTCAAGTAAGGATTCAAGCCTTGAATGGTCTAAATATTTTGGAGCGGACAGGCTATCAGTATCTGACACGCCAGATTCTTGTGCACAGCAATTATCGTCAACAAACTCCCTGTATTTAAGGCAATCAGTCATTTGGCGCAACAATCTGAGTTGAGTTTCTTAGCAAAATCATATCATCAAATTTTAAAAAGCGGAAGATATGGAAACCACACAAACAAAGCTTCATAACAAACAAATTTAACAAATACGACAGGTAACTAAACATTACGACAGGTAACTAAACATTACGAAATAGCTTGACTATATCCAATCAGGTTGAGAGAAGATCAATTTATTAAATGTAAATTCAGCCTTCGACTCACTTCAATCAGGATAAAGTCGAAAAAGGAAAACGAATATAACAAGCAACCTTGCCACAAGCAATCTCAAATAAAATTAAAAAATATTAGTTACGAAATTTAGATTTGTACGATATAGGTGGTGTGCAACCACAAAGATATTTACGCAATGTTGGATGATATTATAATTGCAGATGATGAAATCTTTTGAAATCGTCAACCAACATGGTGGCAATGATGTAAGATGCACACCAGCAATATTGCGTAAATTTATGAGTAATTTAATAAGACTATGTGCACACGGTAACGTTTCCGAGCGTTTTCGTATTGTTTCAAGTAATGAGCTAATTGTTCTCGATTCCCTTGAGAGCAGTAAACAATACGAAAACGCTCGGAAACGTTACCGTGTACACATAGCCTAAGTGAGCAATAGCAATAATTCCTATACTACGTAAGTCAATGTTTGTCATAAATTCGTAATAATATTAATTTAAATTCTAAACCATATGGTCATTCGACATGTTCAACAAGACAACTTCATCAAATCACTATTGCTTTCAATGAAAATGTTTTTTATGATCTCCTGAACATAAGGCAATAATCTTACCATCTAATGTCCACACAGTCGCGTATAAGATATTTAAAAAGTTTAAAGATCAACTGACATAAAAAAAAAACCGTCAGAAAAACGATAAATTTTACCAGAAACAGAATTAGCCAGTTTTAAATGGACGCGATTTCTCCGTTTTTTGAAGAGAATAATTCTTTTTCAAAAAACAAAACTTTGATTTTGTTAAAAAACGATATGCACAGTAGATCAGACCCAATAAGTTTATAATTAATACCCAGTTTCGTCAATGCGACGCAATTTTTCAATTTTCTGGAAGGGAATAATCATTCTGCCCGTTATGCAGGCCAGACACCATATAAAGTTTAGAATTAATAGTCAGTTTCAATAAAGCGACGCGATTTTTCCGTTTTTGGAAGCGAATAATAAATTTTCGCCAAAATCAGAATTTTGGACGCCATGCATAACCGGTGTTGTGCATGTCTATTGACACTTCAGGAGAAAAAAGGGTCTTGTCAAGAGAATAATTTGTCCAGCAAATAATTTCTAAAAAAGCCATAAGAACGATAAGGTTTGGAAAAAAACAACTTAATTTACAGTACTAACTCCGTAACTCGTCACTTTTTCAATTTCTGTAATCATCACTTTATCTCAAAACGAAATACTTCTTGGTTTACAATAATTTCTATTAAAAATAGTTAGTCATCTGTTAATACTGCGCACAGTTTGTATATTATAATCCTTCTTAATGTTGGCATTATATATAATCCTTCTTAATATTACAAAAGAGGTCAGTGACCTATAGACCTTATTCAAAAATGGCCACGGCCCACCGAATTAAAATTCTTTTATATACATATAAATTAGCCCTTATATGAACTCGTTTTCATGTGTGAAATTCAAAATAATTTTTACTTTAAAACGAGGTCATAAGGGCTAATTTATATGCACTTAACTTATTATTGAGTCGGTTTTCTTTGTTCTTTCGAGGGCTTTATATCGCATAAAGCCCTTGAATAATAATTAGATAAGAAATGAAGAAAAAAACTAGGAAAATCTTTGTTCAAGGTAGAAAAAAAGACAAAACTTTGTTGGAAAAAATCCTCAATAATAAATTAAGTCAGATAAATCCCTCGAACGTCGGGATTTATGCGATATAAAGCCCTCGGATGCTGCGCGTCCTCGGGTCTTTATATAGCATAAATCCCTCGTTCTCGGGATTTATCTATTACATAAAAGAATTCTAATTCGGCGGCCATTTTTGAATAAGGTCTATAGTTTTTAATATTTCTTATTGTTATATGCATGACAAAATTACTACATTCTGATTGGTTGAGAGGAGTACAATTGTTTTATTAATTGTACTGCTCCCAAGGCCCTGGGAACGATGTTAACAATAAAATTCAAAATGGCGGCCAATTCTGCAATGGAAAGTATTCACATTTCCAACGACTTACACTATGAACTAAAAATTCCATGTAAATATTTTGAAATGAGTACGGAGAACACCCAGAATGAAAATGTTTCTTGTCAAGTAATGAAACAAGATGTTTTTAAAGGCGTGAATGAGTACGAAGCGTTACGCGTCGTAATTTTGGCATGCATATAATAAATGAGTAATCATATGATTTTGCTCGTACGTACAATTAAGGATTTACACTACTCTTGATATTTGAAAATTATGCCAAATTGCGCTCGCCTAACGACTCGTGCAATTTTGGCAAAATTTTCAAATATCACTTGTAGTGTAAATCCTTAATTGTACTCGCTATCATATGATTACCTATACTAATATACTTTAGTATAACTTAAACATAAAGATCTGCAAATTAAAATTTAAGGTGTGTAATTTTTTGAATAATAAATATTTGATTGTTGTAATAGAAGAACATTTCACTCAGTGACATGTCTCATTGTCGTGATACAGTATCTTTGCAATCTGGAGGTGCATGAGTGTGTGCGTTATCGCATTATTCATCGCATGTTTATTTTTCTGTTCGAGTAATAGTCCTAGTCAAAAATGCCTTGACAAAGTTAAGACATGGAGGAAAACAATAGTTCACTCAAGTCCCGTGTTCATATTTTGTTCCAGTGAACACATTATTAAATATTTATAGATCATTGATCTTCCCCTACTTGTCTTATGGTATAAATGTATGGCGGCAAGCTTCTCAGACACACCTAAACAAAATTTTGAAATTACAAAAACGTGTCATTTGCCTTATTTATTTTGCACACCACAGATCTCACGCTGTTCCCCTTTTTATTTCTTCAAATATTTTACCATTGAATATGCTTTATTTTAATGAAGTGGCTATAGTTCCGGTAAGCGGAACTCGTTCAAGAAAAACTAAAGGTCCGGCAATCGTTTCCAGCACCAGCGCAGCCAGATTCCGATTAAACGTAACTGTCGTAACACGTCTTTGATATCAGGGTAATCTTTCCTAGTTTTCGATTCACTCAGCTCAGCAGATCACACATTCAATGACAGTATTTGAGTATACACTGGTTGACACAGCTCAGCTTCTTTTACGTTATGAGAATGTTTTAATTCATGTATAGTATAACCTTGAACCAAAGGTAAAACCTTACACATTACACATTACACATTACAGGAGCCAACTGACCTAACTCGTGTCACGAAATTCTCTTATCGGTCGGTGGTCAAAACAATAGTACGATTTTACTGTTTACCATGGGTTACATGGGAAGCGTAATGCATGGTTTGCCTTAATTTGTCTCATTCCGTCTACATATACAGTATATAAAAGAAAGGGTTTACCAAGAGGTTTCTAAACTGATGAGATAGAGTAAACGTCGAATGTAAAACTTAAGATAGACTGCTGCATTGGCAGTGTTTTCGATATAACAATAGCAAAGCAACAACCTTTGTGAACTGCCAAGACTTTAGTAAAGAAATGCTGACGTTTTGAGCGGCTGATAGTTGCTAGTGGTCAGTGATAGAACAGAAATTCGTCACGTCCCACTCAGCGGTCTCGCTACTTTCAGGCCGCGCTGATACTGGAACCGATTGCCGGACCTTTAGTTTTTCTTGAACGAGTTCCGGTTGCCGGACCTATAGCCACTTCGTTATTTTAATTTTTAAATCAATTTCAATTTTAATGCACGACGTATTTAATAAATTCACTCCACGCACCATTTCAAGTTTATTTATATGCTCAAACGAGATCCATGCATATTATACCAGATTCTCTTCATCTGGTAATTACTATATTTAACAATCAAGATCAAATCAGCTAAAAAAGTCTTTTTCAAGACAGGGAGCCAAAATATGGAATGGTATTCTACTTGAAATATGAAAACTATCTAAGAATTGTTTAAAGAAAAAAATGCAAGATACTCTACTTCGAATTTTGCATGAGGAGGATACTTATGTTGATAAGCCAACAATAATGAATAAGATTAATACCAAATAGTTTGATTGCTCTGGAAACTTTTTTTCTTTCATATTCCATCTGATACAATCTCTCATTTATTTAAATACAAATTTCTCTTATTAGGAAGTTGCAATCTAATTTAAGCACTGTGGGAGGTGGCTGTATTTCACTGCTTGTGGTCTCGGGTGTTCACTGCCTTCTCTCACCTGACTATGTGCTAAACGTTGTCTATGTAGTTCTTTTGTTCTTAATCAAATAAGCACTCTAAAATTTATTTAATATTCTCCCTCTACCCACCTAGATTAGCTTTTGCTGCATGTATCTGCGGGATAGTGTTATTTTGTAAATTGTTTGTATACAATCAATAAAATAGTGTGAACCACTGTGTGAACTACTGTGCCTGTCACTTATTTCATAAACTTGTGTGAATCAGGTTTTACCGTTTTAGAGTGTCTACTTTGCAAGTGTTTCATAATCACAACATACATGTATTTCTTGAGCAACTGCATCATGGGTCAACATTGTCTCCAAGATCACATCATGATCAACCTCAACTGCAGATAAGAAAAGGTTTACTCAAATGAAGCCGAGTAGATGTAATGTAGTTTTCTTTATTTCTAAAATATATTAATATTAAAGGTGCTGTCCAGTCCATTTTGCACATGATCCACCATCCTTGTTATAGAGGACACTCAGACATGACATTCATAGATAATTACATGAAGTATGGCAGAAAACCAAGTGATTCGGTGAGGATATCTCTTTGCATTTCTTCTAACATCAGTTTCTACATGTGCAGAATGGACTGGAGGGCACCTTTACATATCAAAATTTCACCGTCTGTCACAGACATTCACAAGAAAAGCAATGACATTTATATACATGCAGTATAAAACATTTTAATGCACCAGCCAATATAAACCCCCATTGAGTGTTTTATCGTTCTTTACCCATGGGACCGGGGTACAATCCTAGAAGAAAGAAAACTGGAAACTAAATTAAAATCATCAGGCTGGCAAAATATTAGCATTTTTAGCTGGTTAATTGTCATGTACAAGTTCAAATCTGATTTAAATCCAATGCAACTAATAATCTGTGATTCAAATTAGTCATCATGATTGTATAAATATGTACAGGTACAGGTACTGTACATGTAATTACCTAATTGCCTGACTACACAAAATTGAGTGTAGAGTTTTGGGAAAAAATTTTTAACGAATGTGGCATAGTGGGAAGTATGATGAAAAGTTTGTAGAATACTGTATATAATATGTTAGTAGTGTACACTACTGTATAATTGTTCTTTTTGTTTTGATATGGAAAAAAATTAACAAAAAAATTATAACTCAATCTCATGTAAATTTTGAGCATTTGTGAAACACCTAACAATGACTTCCAAGGGGACCTTCAAGAGCTTTATTGCACAACAAGAGTGAGGGATTTTCCTTGCAGCAAGTCCCTGGTGGCAAGGTCCGCAGCACTTTTCCCCAGTTTTAAAATTCAAGTCCCCACTTATACGCAGCCTGGGGTGCAGAGGTTTACATTTCAAGACTGGAATTGTATCAATAATAATGTATACCACAACCCTGTGCCTGGGGCATGTACAATGTAATACTCCACCCTCACTACCATGCTACAGTCTTGCACACAAAAAGCCCTGCCAAATTAATATCAACATTTTGTAAGGGAGGTATAGGAGCTGAATAAAGAAGATTTTAACAAGCCAAGGCAAGTGTCCCACAATAATTAGCCAAACATCCTTGATTATGATTGCAATACATTTTATGCACTTTTAATATACATTCTTCTGACAAAGAGGAACAGGAACTCGAGTGCTTTAAAGAATAGGAAAAACAACTAAAAACAAATGGTCAAAAACCACACGCTTACTTTCAGCACTATAAACACTTGCTAGTTGATGGGAATGATGGCACATGTACGCATGTGCATTTTAACCTAAGATAATCCCAAGACATTTAAGCAAATAATGTCTTCTAAAAATATATTTTTGCTTACCCAGTTCATCCTCTGAGTCATCGGAAATTTCTTCAACCAATTTCTCGTCTTCTAAATCATATTCTGTCCTTGAATCTGACTTCTCAGTGACTATGTTCGATACGACTCCAAGAGTTTGTCGAATAAGCTCAATTTCTTTAACTAAACTATCTCTATCAACGTCACCTAACTTTGTACCTTCTGATCCTTCCATACAAACAAAGAATCCCAGAATGAAGGTAAATTAAAGGAGAATAATACACTAAAACTAAACAACTACGTCGAGTTTACGTCCACATTGCCGTCCCACATTTTCAACGTTCGTTTCTTTGGACCATCAACCATGTAACCACGCTTTCGTAGGGATAATGGGGGTCGCGCACATTAAGAAATAAGGTCGCTGTCCCCATTATCCCTACGAGTGCAGCATATCCTCCTACCTAGAATTACCGATAATCGTTAATTTTAAAAAACTAATTCCCAACTCCCACCCCCAAAAAGATATCTGTGAACTCGTGACAAGACACCCCCCCCCCCCCCATGCCCCCCTCCTCTATTTAGGGTTAGGGTTTTATTTTAAGTATTAGTAACAATAAAATGACTAAATTCAACCCTAACCTAATATCAACATACAACGAGATTGTACTACATAATGTCCAACCGCACTTTCAACAACACCGCTGCCAAACGTTTTGCGCATGTGCGGCGTCCGAGCTCGTCTTCCGTCCTCGGAAAAAGAGCGGAAATTAAACACTGAAATATTTGAACTGGTCCGAGAGTCCGACACAAAAAGTTAAAATTTTTAGCATACTACCAAAAAGATAAGGTAAGTAATTTGTGCATGGCTTCTTTGTCAATATTGTAATATATTATCATGAATTTACCCCTTCGTAATTAATTTCTTTACCCTTTTTTTTACACACAAATGAATAGTCGAGTCTTACTTGGTCTTCACTGTCTGGTTGTTGTCGCCACGGCTAGTTCACACTTCTCTTGCAATGTTTACTCAGCGAATTCACGCATGCACAAACGTTTAGCAGCGGTGAATGTTACACCGCTGCCAAACGTTTTGCGCATGCGAGACGTCCGAGCTCATCGTCAGAAAAAGAGCGGGAAACACTGAAATATTTGGACTGGTCCGAGCGTCCGACACAAAAGTTAAAAATATAAGCACACTACCAAAAAGATAAGGTAGGCATAGGCGTACGAGGCGGGGTGGCTGGGGGGGGGGTGGTTCGCGTGCACTTCTCTTGCAATGTTTACTCTAGCGAATTCACACATGCGCAAACGCTTGGCAGCGGTATCCCTTTTTGGCATTTCACGAATCATTTCAAAAAGTAAAATAGCATCTTCACGACTTTTTCAACAGCTCGATCACGATTCACGGGACAATATTGCTCTAAATCACGATTCACAAAGCTCAAAAATAGCCAATCACAGGTTTACGAAAATACCCCCCCCCCCCCCTAAATATAACTCGGCGGTAAAAAACCTAACTAAAGGCCCGTTCACTCAATCCAATTTGTCGGATTCAGTTTAATAGCAATCCGTTCCCATGCTCGTTACTAATTTTATGTTGCTATATGGTTAGGGTTTTGTATGGATTAGGTTACTAAAATTAATCAGAAACCTTCTTAGTATAGCCATAGGTGGTACTGATTTCCTTTGCGTTTTTCCTCATGAATTGTTAATGAGTGTTTGAAATATGTATCTTGAACAATCTTCTTCAGTTTCAGTTTCTGCTGCATATTTGTACATATGCATGTGAAAGTTTTCAGAAATATTGGTCTTGATGGATAATGATAATTTTGATAATCATAAAAATTACACGATATTAATTATCACCACAGCACAACATTTGCATAAGATACATAGAGTAAATTATGCCGGGGAGGAGTGAGCAAACTTCAATTGGGTGGGCAAACTCGAGTGGAGTCAATGGATGGCAAACTTGCGGGCAGAGTGGGAAAAGGGGCATAGCGGAGTGGGAATCGAAATCTTGGGTGGAGTGGGCATGAAACTTGGGTGGAGTGGGCAAACTCGGGTGGAGTGGGCAACGTGTCACAATTGGTCACCGACTGACAGACGGAGTTGAATGCAGAGTAGGCTAAAGGTTTCCATCCCATCCCATCATAGTTAATAGAACACATACATGGTTTGGAAACTCGTTGTATTTTCTGTATAATTAATGAAGTAGTTATCCAATAGTCATCCAATATCGTCACGTGTCCATAGAATTTACTTCCATATAAGGACAGGGACGTAGCGAATTCGAAGCGCCGAAGGCGCGAGAAACTTCTTGGGGAGTTCGGGGCATGCCCCCCGGAAAATTTTGAAATCTAGAGCTCGAGTCCCTAAAATGGCATTTCCTGCATTTTGGGGGAAGATATGACACAATTCTGAAAGTTTGAAAAGTCATAAAATACTGAAAAAAAACCCGTTGAGTTAAGTTACATGCGTGCGATACATCAATAAACGTTGGCCCGGGCCCCGGGGTATACATAAACAGAAAGGTACCATTTCATATATTAGTCAGTAGCGTCAGAAGAGCGACTGATATCCAGTCAATAACCGCCTGGTAAATCACCTGTGCAGTCTGAGTACGAGTGTTCAAAACAAAATTTCATCATGCAAAGAGGGGGGAGCGACCACTCCTCTGGCTACGTCCCTGTATAAGGAACTCCACTGTCATGACCATGCTTCATGTTGAAAGACAATAGAGCTTCAAAAACCATGTATATGTTCTATTAACTATGATCCCATTGAGGCAGCATGCCAACTTCGTTTCCAGGGCCTTTTTGAAAATGGGATGGCGGAGAAAGGCCCTGAAATCAAAAAAAAATACAGCACCCAGAAATACCGGGTGTAATAAAGTAGAAATTTACTGTTTAGTTTGCAAAATCATTCTGAGTAATGGCAGTCCCAAGGGAGAAGTTCATTGTAATGGCGGCGCCATTTGTCTCGTTGGCGGTCCCGTTGAAGCTATTTGATCATAACTGGCACAAAACTATGCATAAATATATTTCACGATCGAAGAATGTTTACTGCGATTTTCAGTTGAGCTTGAAGATAAATAGTTTTATTTAAAAGTTTGATCGTTGAAACGCACAAGTTACCAAGGGGAATTCTAAATGTTGTCATGTGAGAATTTGAATGTTGTCATGGGCAAATTTAAAGTTTGCAATTGGACAACGCCTTAATTTCTATTGGTCAAAATGCGCAAACATTAAAATTTCCCATGGAAACGTGTCAAATTGTGAAACGATCAAACATTTCAATAAAACGTCCGGTCTCCAAGCTCAACTGAAAATCGTAGTAAGAAAAGCAATCAACTAATGAAAATGCAGAGTCCACCAGCTGATGCCGTTGATGCCGGGGCCTTTTCCCGCCCCACCAATTTCAAAAAGGCCCTGGGAACGAGGTTGGCAGTATGTTTCACTTGCGATAGTAACTTAAAGGGACGTAGCCAGGATTTTGAAAGGGGGGGAGCCGAAACCCAAATAAATTTTTAGGGGGCTCCGGGGACATGCTCCCCCGGGAAATTTTGAAATCGAGAGTCGCAGAAATGCCATTTCCTGGCTTTTGGAGGAAGATTTTATAGACTCTAAAGGTTAAAAAACGTCATATAAAATACTAAATACACTGTTTACAGTTTATTTCCTGACACAATTCATATTGCATCAGTTTTGTAGTTACATGTCTGTTGTTTTATATCAAAAGGGGGGGGGGGAGCCGCGGCTCCAACGGCTCCCCCCCTGGCTACGTCCCTGGTAACTTCCAGTAGTATCCCTTTATCGACCACTGTAGCCTTTAGTATTTTACTCTTGGCTAACGCCAAACGATTTTACTCGTCAATAGGAGACCGCCTGGTCAGTATAGGGTTAATAAGCTATATATCTCAATTAACCCTTTATCGACCACTGTAGCTTTTAGTATTTTACTCTGGCTAACGCCAGACGATTTTACTCGTCAATAGGAGACCTCCTGGTCAATATAGGGTTATAGTTAAATAAAAAGCTGTAAATTCATTGTTTGCTGAAAATTTTATTCAATAAGAGAATTCTTTAAAAAAAATAGTTCAATATAATTCGTCTATTTCAGGTACAGTAATTTCTATAGTTTTGTGACAACTTTTGCTGTCACTCTTTTGACAGAAGCCACAATGCCACATAATATATTTTCATGAGATAACTACCTAAAAATTGATAATGCAGACTTGCAGTGTGATAAAAACACGCTGTTATAACAAAATAGAAAATTTATGTTATTCTAATGAACAATACAAAACCAACTCAAACTAATATACTTTTAAACGGTTGACGTAAAATATAATTGTATATTCTGATAATTTATCTTAATATATTGCAAGGTTGCTGTGCAACAATTCTTCACAGTATTCTTTTGGATCATCTTCTAGTTCTTTGATTATTGACCCAAGACTTCTGCTGACTGAAGTAACTTGTTTTTCGTTAAACCATGTATAAAAGTTATGGCTTGGTACAAAAAAATTCAAAAGCTTCTTATTTTCCACGTCTTGCTTTACTCTACTTAATAAATCTACGGTTCTCGGGCCGAGTTTGCTTGGCAGCCAATATTCGTTTTCAGGATGTTCTGCCATCAAATGCATCATGGTCATCTTTAAATGATAACTTTTTATATCCTGCACAAGACATTCGGATCTTCGATCACAACCACGAATAAGTTTGGCTATTTTTAGGCATTCCTTTTGGCAACCGTTTTTGCAAGCTGGCCGCATTAACTTTTTCTCTGCAACAGAGAATGACATTCGCCAAAGAATTCTTGGCGAGACATCTTCAATTGGATCTGGGCATTGCTTTGGAACTAGATGATACACGTTCTTGCATTCGTTGACTTTGCTTGCACTGGGCCAAGAACGAGGTGTGGCATGGTCACCCCAAAGACATGCCGATCCGGTGGTCGGCCAAGCTTTCATTTCAATGCTAAACACCAAGTCCACCTGCATAGGTGGTTTATCTTTTTCTTTAATAGAGATTGTTACAGCAGGACTTCCAGTTTTGGATTCATTGATGACTCTTAAACTCGCCAACTGGGAGTCTTCTCGCGTTGTAATATTTTTAACTGCTTCTCTAATTCTTTTTTTAAAGTACCGCATTACTTTGTACGACGAAAGATACGGCTCTGCTGATGTTTCATCATCAAGGAAATTTCTAAGAAAATGGTTTCCTCGTTCTGAAAGGTTTACTCCGTGTTTTCGTACGAGTTTGGCATAAGCTGTAGCACCGCAATGTTTTTCGCATCTTACTTTAAAAACATCTTCAATTTGAGAAAATACGAACATTACATCAAACTCGCTGGGCTTATCCACCTTTAAGCCTTCCATGGAACTACCTGAAAACGCAAAATACAGAGCCTTAGCTTAGCATGGAAGAGGGAATTAGTTGGGGCATGGAGGGAGGCTACCTGTGACAGATGTATTTAGAAATGAAATATTTATATGCCAGTGCATGACAAGGACAAATGTCTAGCTATAATAAAATCTTGAAATAATACTCGAGGTCTCCTCAAATTATTTGTTTTAATTAGTCTTTAATTTTGTTATTTGAGAAACCGATTAATTTAATATTAATGTAATGATTATTACTACAATATATAAACTATACATACCAGAATCTAAGACCCCGTTTACACGGTACAGCGGACGAATTCGGAACCGGTCTCGAATTAGTACGGTTCCGCCTGTTTACACGGTGAAATAGGACGAATTCGGGACTGCTCGCGAATTCGTCCGGTGTGTAAACGTAGTTACTTTTCACATGCCTCGGTTTCCTTTGTTTTTTAGGGGAATATATTCAATAGCCCCCTGGCAAAACAATAGATTAATATTCCCCTCATATTCCCCTCTAAGGCTCCAATATTCCCCTCTACCATTCCTCGCTATAATATTCTCCTCTAATCTTCCCGTCTAATATCCCCCGCACCACTCCTTATCTTATGAAATCCTGTCAACCTCGCCATGTGAAAAGTAAGTACGTTTCGAGGCCCCTTGGGGATATGTGTTTATTCACCTCGGGCTTCGCCCTCGGTGAATAAATCATATATCCCCTCGTGGCCTCAAAATAACCTATAGATCGTTTTCACTCACGTGATCGGTGGCCCCATTGGGGTGGTGAAACAATACGAAATATTTGAATAAGAAAGAACTAATTCCCATACCGTACACCAATATGGCCGCCATTTCATTGTTTTGGTACACCAATATGGCCGCCGTGACGTCAGATGAAAACGATCTATACTTGATGACCAATATCACTAGTTAATATTATACAATTATTATTTTGATGGTTTGAGCCTTCAGTCTTTGTTATTTCTTACGTTTTTCTCTGATAAAGGGCCTTCGCTCGAAACACTGCCTACGCAGCACGCTACAATTTATTTCACTTTAGTCCGCTTATAGTGTTTGACACTGCATGGTGTCCGTTGAACTGCAGTTGTGACATTTATTTCAACGTCAGTTTTAAGCGAATGTATATATTGCCAGATACATCCTTAGCAAGAACAATTAAACAAGGGTGGCGAAATAGGGGGGCTATGGGGCCGTATAGCTCCCCCAATATTTTGGATAGCCTCCCCTATATCTTCCACAATGGAGCTAAAAATGGCCTAATATTTGCTGGGGGGGGGGGGGGGATACACTTTTTGTCATGCTATTGGCAAATTAGCCACTACATATATCTTCCACTGCAATTAAAATATACACGAATGTAGTGTAAATTACTAAGACTGATTTTGTAATGTTCCTAATTATTGCAGAACGCTATCTGCAATCAGTGATTTGAAATGCTTTACCTGTATATAATAGTTCAAATTTAGAAAAAAACGCCGGATCCAAACCACGACATTCCTTCACTATCTGCTCCACTCGCTTCATTACTACCTTCTTATTATTTCGCACTTCCAGTCTTTTTAGTATTCCACGCTCTTTCAGGATATACCTCAGATATTTTGTACTCACAATATTACATCTAGATATCTTTGCGACTTTTACACCTGACCTAAAAAGAAAGACAAGTATTACTCAAGTCGTACGTCAATGGCCTACTTAGTATATTTATATTTTCTTATTTATTTTTATTGAAATTTTGAAGCTGTTTATTAACCCTTAGAGTACCGGGAATTTCCCTATTGACGAGTAAAATCGTCTGGCGTCCAGAGCAAAATACTAAACGTATATGTGCAGGGAGGCCGGGGGGACCTGGGCCCCCCACTTCTTTTTTTTTGGGGGGGGGGGGGCAGAATATGTTTGGGCCCCCCCACTAGCTTTTTTAACAAGGCCGGTAATTAAGTTATGATTAACAAAATCACTAACCCTAGCTAACCCACGACTTTGAATAGATATAATAAAGAAATTTGAATGCAGATATTCAATATCTGGAAAAGTGTTGTCTTTTGAGTATTTTATGACGTGTTTAGAATTCTGTAAATCCTTGTCCCAAAATGCAGGAAATGGCATTTCAGAGACTCTAGATTTCAAAATTTCCCGGGAGAGCATGCCCCTGGACCCCCTAAAAATATTAACCCGCCCCCCCCCCCCCCCCACCACCACCACCACCACCACTCTTAGTGTCGCTTCGACACTCCTGTTAATACATGTCAGTACTGAAAAGGTTAAACGAACTCGGGGAAAAGAACCACAAATGCCTACTTAGACGTCATCTTTATTATATTCGTCATCTTTATTTTTGGAAATGACAACTGAAATAAAAATCCCAATAAAAAAAATATTTTGGCATCAAGTATTAGTCAATAGTTAAATGCCAAATATTTTTTGAATCAGTTTTCGTATATAATCCATATCAGTGTATTGTATTTGAGGCTATACCCACTTCAAAAAACACGGTTGAGCGATTGTACCCAACTGCTCAGTTATATTAGATGTGATTGCTTCTTTAAATTGTCTTCACCGTGCACAAGTTTGCATAAACCATAAACAAAAAGATAGAACAAAGACGTTTTCTGAATTCCTATATACTAGACAATGTCTCTACTGTATCGTACAAGCCTGTAATAGTGCAGCCCAGTATAAAATCTGAATATCACTGAAGATTAATTGATATCTAAGATATATAAAACAAACTTACTTTGCATGGTCCATCGCCATGTCTTCAGTAACATCCTGATCTTCATCATCATCATCAGAGGCAGAACTTTCAGAATGATAAGACGCACTATCGTCGCTCTGCGAAGCATTTTTAACGGCTGCTTTTAACCCTGAATCAGCAACATTATCGTCTGCTTCACATGCAGTTTTACAATCGACTTTTTTCCGACTGGTTTTCATGTTTATACATCAAAGATATCCATACAACTAAAAATTTTTTGCACTCGATATCAATGTAAATGGTTATTGATGAAGCCACAAAATTAGAATTATAACTTCTATTTTTATATGTTATTATATACCGCACAAACGAAAAGCGAAATATTGACTGATGATGGATTGTCAGCTCCTATTATTTATACTTTCATTTTATTTAATTAATTTTCATTTTCAGTCATGGCATGCAGCATGTGTTATATTGCCTTGTGCGTTTGCCAATGATCACCATATAGTCGGCAGATTTTATATTTTATTCATATAACCAGAAAAAATATATGGGGGTTTTACCTGTACAGTACTGCTGATGTATCACTTTTCCATGACAAAATGTGAAAACGTAGATTTTGCCGGGAAATTGAGGAGTGATATTGCAGGTGCATGGTCGTAAAAAACACATTATTTTGTTATGTACTATTTACAATATGAGTGGCCGTGTTCCAATACAACATGGACACGAATATTGTAAATAGCTTAAAATACTCCGAGTCTTTGATGTTAATACGAGTAATATTTGTTCAGATTAATTCAGAAAAAGCTTAATTTCAATGTTTTATAGCTGAGATAGACCTGATATACAACTACTAGTGGTTGTATCAAATGATATGTATCAAATGATATGTATCAAATGATACAACCACGCGTGGTTTGTATTAGATATACATCCTCCTTCACGGTCATGATTTCTTTTGTGTTTTCTTCATGAATTATTAAATGAGTATTTTAAATATATTTTATCATGTTTTATCTGAAAAAAAGCCATTTCTTTTATTTAAAAATATATTCGTTCACCATGTATGCAGGCATCATGTGCTGCTATGGCCTGATATCACAAAATGAAAAAGAAATTAATTAATTACAAACTCTGGAAATATCAAAATTGAAATTATTTGAAATTCGAGGTAACCAAAAGTGGAAGATTATTAACGACGCCGGTTTACGAATACGCTAGTGCCAGTATACTGACATGTTATACGGCTCCGCCCGAGGGGCGACAAGCTGTGAATCACTCCCAAAAAAGCGTACGATTTCCCGTGGGATTTGTTTTTTTTTCTTTTTAGATTTTTTTAGATTTTTTTAGATTTTTTTAGATTTTTTTGAGATTTTTTGATTTTTGGAGATTTTTGCGCATTTTCTGGGAATTGTTTTTGAGATTTTTGGGATTAGAGATGTATTAGCTAGCTAGCTAGCTAGGTAACTGAATTTAATTGCATGACTTGCAATTATCTTACAAATACATGCATATAACATATAACATTAGATTGCTATTAACTTCAAATTTATAGAAATGAATATTGTCATGCAGAGCACACGGATATATAACAATTTGAGTATAGTTATTGTTTTCGGTTAATCACAAAAGGCTAGGTGATGAAACTGAATGAAACAAAAGGAAACTGAATTTACAAAATAAGATTTAATTCAAGACTGTGCTTTACTGAGTAGTGTAATACAAAGTGCATGAACTATTTAAAATGTATGAGCGGCCGTGTTCTATACGGGGTATATATACTCGAGCTAAAGGCGAGAGGTTGCATGTCCGATAGAACACGGACCCGAATATCGGTGAAGTGCTTGTGATACAAATAAATGTAAACGTTTAAATTCGTCAATAATCTTAAAGATAGAAATGCATGATTTTTGGTGAAAAACCGAACTGACGAAAAGCTTATGTAATCAGCAGGATTTTGTATCAAAGATGCATGCAACTACTGTTAACTGATTATTATAAGTAATAGCATGTAACATATAGGTCGATCCGGCTCTGTAGGTTGATTAAGGGGATTACTAATGTACCCGAAAGATGAGGGAGGTTTAGTAACTGAAGTATGTTATGCTATCACTTTGTAATATTACGGTCGGTACCGAGGAAGGAGAGAAAAATTCTCAAGCCCGAGGCCCGAGGGAATGTATCTGGCATAAAACCGACATCCAAACGTGGCCATGTATCATGTGTGTAAAGCGACTGACAATTTTTTACGGTAACTATCTTTATTTGAAATGCAATCGCCATTTATATATCTATATGGTCTGTAAATATATTAAATAACAATACATGTATATGATCGGTTCAATGGTTACCATTGATCTAATGCAATTTCATGCACGCACATAAACTAATATTAGATATAGTTGTCTATAAAAACAACAACAGTGTAAAGACATGCATGCGCATTGATTTAGTATTCGTCCCATGCCACATTTTATGTTCTAGGCAAACTGTATTAAATTCTTGAGATAACAAACCAGTAACACAATGAAAGTTTGCCTTTCGTTTATAGGGCGCTGCCGCTACAAGCGGGCTCAGCGAACCTACTTCGACTGATAGGCAAAACTTGTCTCTACTTCTCGATTGGGGGCGCTACCAGTGTACTCTACTCGAAATGTTTTAGGCCCAGGCCCGCACAGAGACTAAAGTGGGCCCGGGGCAAAATAAAGAATTGGGCCCCCCCCCTCCTTGCAAACATTTCGCATGCCATTTTACGGATAAATCTATATATACAATATATAATATAATTAGGGGGCCCCTCTCGAGCTGGGGGCTCGGGGCAAATTGCCCCAGTTGCCCCCCGCCCCTCTGGGTAGGCCTGTTTAGGCCTATAAAGAAATCCTTCTAATTTTCCCGTGCATGTTGATGAGGGAAAATTAGAAGACAAAGAAATCCTTTGTCTTCTAATTTTCCCAAAGAAATCCTTTGTCTTCTTCTAAATTTCCCGCTTGCATATATTCTCCCTCATCAACATCCACGTGAAAATTGTGTAAATTTCCTGTCAGTTGTAGACCCCGTTTACACGATGCCGGTACAATTTGAAACTGGAACAAAATCATGCCGGTGTGTAAATACAGGCCAAAAATATGCGTTTACACGGTGCCGGTATAATATAATGACGGATTAGCATGTGACTATTATCTTCCAATGAGAATTGAGAAAACTTTGTGACTACTGCTGACCCGAATACTGTGGTTCAGGCTGTTACGGCCACAGGGACACTCGATCGTGGTGTGCTCAAGAAAATAATAAAGGGATGAAACACGAATTCTTCCTTGTTTTGAACATCGTTTCAAGCGCCTATAGATATTAAAATTGTAAGCCAATAGACGAGTTTCAGGGTGTTGCGTGCGCATCGTTTTGGAAAGAAATTGGTGGGCTCTTGGCGGGCTCCCCACAAAGTAAGGAATGGCAAACAGACTTGCTAGCGAGCCAACAACAGGAGAATAACAATGTTTTACATCCAGAAACTGTATCTACACTTTGTTTATTTTAAACAGTATGTTTACTTTGGGTGGAGCTTGCGGCAGTTTTTTTGAAAAATGATGCGCGCGCAACACCCTGAAACTCGCCTATTGAGCGAAGTGGTTGTGATAATGATTCATTTATCAAAATATAAATCAAAATGATGCAAAATCTGAACTGTTAGCCGTGATTTTGCAGCTAAATTACATATCGTATTTTCGGGAGATGCATGTGTTCCGCAAGTAGCTAGGACACTACATCATCGTTGACACTTCGGATAGCTACGAAATCCTACGATAAGCTTTTCGGATAAAGCGGGAAGTCTCAGGATTATTGATTTATTGCACATTCATCTGAGTCTGAGTTTCAGTAGGTTTCAGTATTCCAACGGCGGCTCCCGACGATACAAGATGGCCTGGCTACTTGCGGAACACATTTCACGTTGAACGTTTGGTGTTTCATCCCTTATATTTTTCCTCTCCCTCCCCCCCCCCCTCTTTTCCCGCGTTTTTTCCCTTTTTTCCACCTTTTTCCCGCTTCTGGTAACCGTTTTTCTTTTTTTTTAAATCCCCTGTCACAGTTCCCCGCGCGTCTTTCGAGTCCGCCACAGTGCCCACGCGCTGCCAAGATGGGCTCCCTCGGTTAGTATTCAGTTTTCATTCCATGCCGTCAAGGAACCCGTCTTCATTTTGTGCCGTTTTCAAGTCATTTTTGTGCCGGTATCGTATGAACGCAAGGCCTAAATTAACGGCATGATTTTGTTCCGTTTTCAAATTGTACCGGCATCGTGTAAATGGGGTCTACGATTATCAAAGTTTTCCTCGGCGATCATAATATTACAAACTAATAACATGACTTTTTGGGAAATTAGCGATTAAATTTCCCCTTTGCCTCGGGAAGATTTGTAAAAGTCCTCGGGCCTGCGGCCCTCGGAGTTTCACAAATCTTCCCTCGATCGGCGGCGGGGAAATTTAATCGCTAATTTCCCTCGGGCAAGTCACGATGTTATTACTTGTATGTAAAAAGAATACTTGTATGTTGAATATCAAATGACGTCAAAGTAATGTTCTGCATGGTACGGCAAGAGAGATATTACCCAATTCACGTACACGTTAATGGCATACTTGAATAGCATATTCTACCCACAAAATGCCTACTTTGACATTATCCACAATGGCATTACTATTTTGGAAATACAAACTTTTGGGCCAAAAGTTTTGGCTATATCACAATAAATAAAAATTTCAGTCACAAAAATTGGCATGCAACTATTTACATATCAGTGCAGGCCCTGGGGACGAAGTTGATATCAGTAATATCATATTTGCATGCAGACGAGCCTTTAGTAGGATTTTATCTGGCTAACGCCAGACGATTTTATTCAGTACACGGAGAGGTCCAAGGCCTCAATTAATTTAATTTAATTTAATTTAATTTAATTTAATTTAATTTAATTTAATTTAATTTAATTTAATTTAATTTAATTTAATTTAATTTAATTTAATTTAATTTAATTTAATTTAATTTAATTTAATTTAATTTAATTTAATTTAATTTAATTTAATTTAATTTAATTTAATTTAATTTAATTTAATTTAATTTAATTTAATTTAATTTAATTTAATTTAATTTAATTTAATTTAATTTAATTTAATTTAATTTAATTTAATTTAATTTAATTTAATTTAATTTAATTTAATTTAATTTAATTTAATTTAATTTAATTTAATTTAATTTAATTTAATTTAATTTAATTTAATTTAATTTAATTTAATTTAATTTAATTTAATTTAATTTAATTTAATTTAATTTAATTTAATTTAATTTAATTTAATTTAATTTAATTTAATTTAATTTAATTTAATTTAATTTAATTTAATTTAATTTAATTTAATTTAATTTAATTTAATTTAATTTAATTTAATTTAATTTAATTTAATTTAATTTAATTTAATTTAATTTAATTTAATTTAATTTAATTTAATTTAATTTAATTTAATTTAATTTAATTTAATTTAATTTAATTTAATTTAATTTAATTTAATTTAATTTAATTTAATTTAATTTAATTTAATTTAATTTAATTTAATTTAATTTAATTTAATTTAATCCATTTTCACTGCGTACAAATGTTAACAAATAAAAATAAAAATAAATAAATAAGTAATAAACAAATAAATTAAATAGATAAATGCAGTGGGGAAGGACCAGAAAGGATTAAAGGAACCATACTAGCTAGTCCACCCTGAATAATAACAAATAATAAAAAAAAAGATAAAAAAAGAAAATAAATAAATAAAATTAAAAAAAACAAACAAATTATACATACACTAAATTGTCCAATATACATGTGGCCTCTCGGGGTCGAAAATTTGGTCTTACAATACTGTTTACAATTTCTGGTAAACGACGAAGGAGTAGAATTTCGAAGTTCTTAAGTCCTGTGGTAGTTTGTTCCATAAGTAGGGTATTCTATTAAAAAATGTTGTTTTAAAGAGTTCAGTTCTTCATTTTGCAAATTTTAGTTTACCTTGGGAAGATGACCTCAGCCTAGTGTCAGTACAAAACTCTACATATGATTCAATATTGTAGTCATAAGATCCACATTTCATTTTATAAAACGTGGATAAGTCCTTCACTTCTCTCCGATAGACTAAGGGAAGAAGGTCAAGCTGCTGTAGACGCTCAGTATATATGGCTCGTATCAGCTAGGGGTAGCCGCGTGGCACGCCGTTGAACACCTTCGACACGCTTTATCAGTGAAACAGACTTGGGGTAATGTTCCAGACTTCCGAGGCGTATTCCAGGTAGACAGACTTCATAGTGGGTATGAGGAGCTCATCTCTGCAGATAGTACGGCGGATGAAGCCCAACATCTTATTAGCTTTGCTCACCTGGGTGTATATATGATCGTTGAATCTTGCATCATTCGTCATGAGAATCCCCAAGTCTCGCTGTTCTTGAACTCTTTTCAATCTCTGACCACCCATGCTATAATCATATATAATAGGTGAGCGTTTTCTTGTCACTGTGGAGATGGTGCACGTTAATTTCCCATATTAAATGTTAATTTCCAATTTTTACTCAATTTGTTCAAATTTTCAATATAATTCTGTACTGAGTATTCGGCAATCACTCCCAGTTCTTATTGTGCGAAGGCACTTGGCGTCATCGGCAAACAACGCCCGAGAGAACACTAGGCATATCATTGTCCCATTGATAAATAAAACGAATAAAGCTGGTCCAAGGATTGAACTCTGTGGTACACTGGAAGTAACTTCTAGCCATTCTGAAGCAGGGACGTAGCCAGGGGGGAGCCAGGGGAGCCGCGGCTCCCCCCTTTTGATATAAAAGTAACTACAAAACTGATGCAATATGAATTGTGTCAGGAAATAAACTGTAAACAGTGTATTCAATCTACTGAGTGTATGCATTTTGAGTATCTATGTGACGTTTGCGCGTTTTGAGTATTTTATATGACGTTTAGAGTCTGTAAAATCTTCCTCCAAAATCCAGGAAATGGCATGCATTTCAGCGACTCTCGATTTCAAAAGTATGCCCCCGGACCCCCCTAAAAATTTATTTTGATTTCGGCTCCTCCCTTTCAAAATCCTGGCTACGTCCCTGTTCTGAAGATTTACCATCAATCATGACGCGCTGTTTCCTATCACGCAAATAGTCCGTAAACCACTGTAGCAAAGGTCCTTTGATTCCAGTTTGTTCCAATTTACAAATGTCACAAATCAAATGTTCATGTGAGACAGAATCAAAGGCCTTCGAGAAGTCCAAAAAGACAATGTCTGACTGGCTTCCCTCGTCAATTGATTTAGTGAGGCGATGAACAATGTCAAGAAGCTGAGTTACCGTAGAACGACCTTTCAGAAATCCATGTTGCAAACAATAGATGTTATCAGCGAAAAATGGAAAAAAACTTGTCAAATATACATCGTTCAGCTATCTTAGAAACTAGACCGTCCCAACAGGGAAATAGGTCTATAATTGGCCACGTCTTCATTATCTCCTTTCTTGTGAATATAGGCACAACATTAGCACATTTCCATTCCTGGGGTACTTGACCAAGAGAAAGAGAGAGATTAATTAGCTAGCCGCGTGAGTGAAGGTGCGATTTCAACAGCACATTCTTTGAGTATTCTCCCAGGAATTTGGTCGGGACCACAAGCCTTAAGCCTGGTTTTCATATGTCGCCGATCGTCGGCGATTTGTGATTTACATGCATGTTAAGTAAAAGAATAATAATAATAATAATAGACTTTATTTAAAGAAGGTAAAAAAACCCAGTTTAGCGAAGCTAATCTTACACTGGGCCTTCTAATAAAAGCACTGCTTTTCGGCATTGTTCTTTATTACTTAACATGCTGCTGCATTTCCCGACGATCGGCGACATATGAAAACCAGGCTTAAAGACGATCTCAAAATATGGAGCAAGGAGTATGCTGGATCAATATCCTTTAAAGCACTTAACACTTGCTCAACTTGTTTGAATTAAATGAAGCTCATTATCGTTAGTTAAACAAAGTCAGTGCTTTAGCTATATTGATGTGAAAGCTTTCTCCTTTCCAAGATGCACAGTTCTCGGGATCCTTGCGGCCTTAATCTTCGCTCTGTAGAACGACCAGAATTGTTTAGGATTATCCTTGAGTTTGCTCTGAATTTTTAAAAGAAAATCACGATATTTACGCTTCGTAGCAGTTTTCACTTGTTTACGCATATCTTTATAGTTGTTCCAATGGTATGCCAGGTTTGATTGTTTAGCTAATTTCCACAACTCTTTTTTTTCTGTTTTGAGAGTTTAATAATTTATCCATCGATCTACTTGGGCGATTTTGTATCCCTGACTATAATTTTCGGAATAAACATTTATTCAACAGCAGTAAGGAACAGGCCCTCCAGTTTTCCCAATAGAGATCAATGTCATGATCTTCGAACGTGCATATAACTATATACTTAATAATATATCTGAAGACATTACAAGACGCGTACATGCAAAAATATCATCAAGCATTCTGATTCACGAGCGGATTCATATGATATTTTACAATAAAAATACAATTATTCATTGTAAGTATATATTGGCAAAAGCAATAAACTTTAATTTGGATTTCATCCGCATCTTGGCAGTTTCCATATATCAGCTTTTCAAGGCGGCAACATGCATGTTTGCTTATTCTAGTCAAAGTTAAAACAAAAAAACAACAGTCGTTTTACGGCCGTTTTTCCCGCTTACGCGGGGGTTGGCCGGCGGCTCCCCACAGCAGTTTCCTCCACTTCAGTCTCTCTCCCCAGAGCATCCTCCCTTTTCAACACACACTTTCTCATGTCCCTTTCCACCACCTGACTCCATGTCATCCTCGGCCTTCCTCGTCCTCTTAATTGTACCTTCCGTGCACCTCGAGCGACATGTTCTTCTTCACCCAGTCACCATCGTCTTTCCGCAGCACATGTTCCCAACCATCTCAATCGGTTCCGCTTTATGACATCAGATTACGATGAAAAACAATGGAAGAGGACTAGATCAGATCTTGGCCATTAATTATATACGGCCAATCCGCGATTCCGCGTCAACATAATTCCACAAATAATCTCCCGCGCTTGGCTGTGCACGTGCCTGCGCGTTTTCCATGCGTAAAGCGCGTACGCGTGACTAAAGAATTGCTGGCGCACGCAATTTTCACTAACATACGCTCTAACCGGTATCACGGTATGCAACAGTATGCGCAATGCATACATCATCAAACTGACTGGAAAATTTGTTGCAATCCTACCAAAATTAATGTAAATTTTTAATTTTTGTATTTTTATGGCATTTTATAATCTTCAGAATTCTATAAATTCTTCTCCCTAAATGCTACCCTAGCCCAGAGGTTTTGGAGGTTGTCCGCCAAAAATTTGGAGGTTTGGAGAACTGATCCCTATAAAACGAGCTATTCGCCATATTTGGCACGAGGCAAAAAAAAAAAGCGGGAGGCGCGAGGCGAAAAAAAACGCGGGATCCAGAAAGGTAGGTTAAAAACACACTAGCCTCGTCAACCTTAGCTGATTTCCACGAGGGGCGTCACACTATTTAGATTTAGTTCTGGGCTTCGGAAGTGTTAAATCTGTATCACTATTTCTTAAATTATGTGTATTTTGTGAAACGCTCCTTTCACAAAAGGATTGTTTTAGACCTGGGGCAGTGTGGTCATTGAGTATTTTGTACATAAAAACAGATTTAATTTTTGTATATATATAGGATCGCTTTACATCCTACGTTTCCCATGATAGGATGTCGAGAACATCGGATGACCTTAGCGTCATAAGTGGCTCCCGTAATTACTCTTGCCGCGCGAGATTGACTGAAATTTTTGTAATTTATCTTGGAGCAATTTACCGCAGTTATCCCATAAGGGGGAACAGTAATCAAAGTAAGGTTGTACTAGTGCTTTGTATATAGTTTCCGTAATGTGTTGGCAGGAACATAAGGTTTAACGCGTCTAATAGCGCCAATACCAGCACCTGCCTTCTTGCATATAGTCTCAATATGTTTTTCCCAGCTCAGTTTTTCGTCGATTTCTACCCCCAAACAAAGGGGATAATAGAGAGATAAGAGGATAATAGAGAGATCCCTCTGGTTCCCAGGGTACTTAAACGCAGGAAATCCTAAATTTCAAAATTTTCCGAGAGGCATACCTCCGCCTCCGCCCAGCCCCTTCAGAAATGTCACTTTGGTCCACTTGGTGCCCGAACAATTGCATGGTCATCAGTTGGCTACGCCACTGTCGCCAATGCGTAGACGACGTGCATGCAGAAATAATTTTAATTGATACATACGGGAATAGTAAATTTGATTAAGTTATACAGCGTTCTCAAAATGCTTTCGTGTCACAAAAATTTAATATTGGTTTAGCAATTAAATCATATTGCTTAAGAATATAAACGACGATTATTCCAAAAAAGGAAAGAAATTCAAAGAGTAGACATAGTTTAACGCTACTCAGTCTCTGGTTTAAAAGTTTTCAGTTGAACATAGCTTAAAAAGTTACTGTTCATGACCCATGCGCGCAACGTTTCGACACTCCGATCTAGCGTCTTCATCAGGGGTAATCACCCCTTATGTCATGAAGACGCTAGATTGGAGTGTCACCCCTGATGAAGACGATGAAGACGCTAGATCGGAGTGTCACCCCTCATGAAGACGATGAAGACGCCAGATCGGAGTGTCACCCCTCATGAAGACGATGAAGACGCTAGATCGGAGTATCACCCCTGATGAAGACGATGAAGACGATGAAGACGCTAGATCGGAGTGTCACCCCTCATGAAGACGATGAAGACGCTAGATCGGAGTGCCACCCCTGATGAAGACGATGAAGACGCTAGATCGGAGTGTCACCCCTCATGAAGACGATGAAGACGCTAGATCGGAGTCAGTCACCCCTGATGAAGACGATGAAGACGCTAGATCGGAGTGTCACCCCTCATGAAGACGATGAAGACGCTAGATCGAAGTGTCACCCCTGATGAAGACGATGAAGACGCTAGATCGGAGTGTCACCCCTGATGAAGACGATGAAGACGCTAGATCGGAGTGTCGAAACGTTGGGTCATATGAACAGTAACTTTTTAAGCTATGTTCAACTGAAAACTTTTAAGCCAGAGTAGCGTTAAACTATGTCTGATTCTCCACCTGCCGCTGATATGGGAATTTATTTGTTAAATTCAAAGATATTAATTAGTTAATTTTACATCAAATCATGCATCTTTTGCATGGATTGTGCCATTATTTCTAAGCTTTTAAAAATTGAAGATCGGACGTCAAATGTTTATCTGATATAGTACAGTGTACATGTATATAATATATACCCTTTGCGCAAAGCGCTTCAGGCATCTACCCGCGGCTTGGTTGAGCCTGACTTCAGCATATATTTTGGTGAGACAAAATTGACGATTGATTGAGCTTTACAGGGGCGCAACTAGAAAATTTCGAGGGCATGCGTTGAACGCAAAAAAAGAGCAAAGTCGTTCAGTATTCTAAACAATTTGGGAAACTAGATATCCTCGTTATGCTTTTTCGAGAACACTAAAATAACAACCACAACAACAATCAGTGCCGTAGCAAGGTGTCAAAAAGTGGTGGTGGTGGTGGTGGTGGTGGTGGTGGTGGGGGGGGGGGCACTAGTAGCAATTAGTGACCGCATTTGTAGGGGGGTCGGGGGGTCCTCCCCCGGAAATGTTTGAAATCAAGAACCTCGGTAACACCATTTGCAGCAATGTGAGCGAACTTTTTCATCTAATTCTACAGGCGAGTATAGTTGAAATTTTACTGTAAAAACGAAGAAATTGAGAGATCAGATTTGCGGAGAATTATGTTGCGTACTACAACAGACGATTAATTATTTGTTTATCTAATGTCTAACCTAGTATTAGAGGTCTCACAGAAAGGGCAGGGGTTAGAAAGGGTAGGAGTTGCAACTCCCCCCCCCCCCCCTAGTTGTTAGCCGATCAAACTTTTGGCAGTTTGCACGCTCCTATTAAATCGGATATATCAAGTACACATGCCATGCCCGTGGTTTAAATAACTTTCCCACACAGTACTTATGAAGGGCGGAAACATATTAATAATTCATAATTATATTGTACTAGTAATATTATCAATATCGGCAGTGTTTGTGTTTGGACCTGCGATAAAGATTAATAAAAAAAGAAGGCTCTACTCGCAGGGTATAAATTTGCAAAACTGCAAAAGTAATAATAAGCCTTCAGGCCTAACCTAACCGGCTCAGTCTAACTCTAACTCTAACTCTAACTCCAACTAACTCTAACTCTACTCTGGCCTGATTCTTACTCTAACCCATAACCCGAACGTTAAATTTAAATTAAATTTATCATTTTATATATGGTGATTCCAAAAGTGGCCAATTGTATTTTAGGTGAATTTTATGCAAATCTTTCAAGCTACTACATGTAAAACTTATCCGAAGTCTAAACGTGATGACGTAACGTAGTGTCATACAAGGAAATGGCAATGGTAAATATAGTTTCCAGTATTTATTTGTTGACCGTGATCTTTGATCTTCATATGTATGTATACATTGAACATATAATTACAGGTATTTTCGTGCTGAATGAGACCAAAACAAGCAGATATAATTAAATATGTAAGAAGGAATAGTCAACCCAATGTTCACAGTTTTTTGTGTACCGAGGGATGGCTTGGATGTTAAATAATCTTTACATGTAACTATACAAGTGCGGAAACGATGAACGAACATTTGAGGAAGCAAGATGGAGATGCAAAGGAATTTTTTAACTTTACAGAATGGCTAACGAACGAAGTGAAACTACCCCAGTATGCTGAGATCTTTCGTGACCAAGGTTTTGAACAGCCTTCTGATTGTTCTAGAATCGACGAAACCGTGCTTGATAAACTTGGAATTACGAAGATTGGTCACAGAAAACGACTGTTGGGTTCGTGTCAGAAACTGGCCGATAGATATGGCTTATCGAGCGATGTTGCGACGGCAGCCAAGACTGGAGATGGTGAAATAGAAGAAAAACAGAGTGCAACCGAGAACGTTGATCTGTTGGGTGAAGTTGATGCTCCTCCTGTTCTTCCTCCGAAGAAGATAAATTTAAAGAAGATAAAACCTTCACCACCACCCAGAAGGCTCTCGCTCGAAACAGAACAGGAAGTATTGCATGTAAATGGCAGCGCCATGGAAGGACAAAACAACGTCTTAACTGGAGATCGTACCGAGTCTACCGAGTTGGAATTGGATGTTGTTAATCCACCAGTGACAGAGTTGGGGAAGGATGAAAAAGTGACTGCTGACGCCATGAACAACGCAAAAAGTTCGACAAGTGACTGTCCACCAGGGCTTCCGCCTGGCACACCAATGGAAAGTTATGATCGCATTTGGGACTACAGTGAAGGAGAACCTCTGCCTATAAGCCCTGACAAAACTGCTCACGAGTCATTTGATGGTAATTCTATTTCTAAAACTGGGAGTGATAATATTTCTTCTGAATCTTGGGGGCAGCTTGGTGTGTCAATGAATACTGGTATAGATATAAGTGTTGACAACAAGCAAACAAGTGAATCCCTTATCAAGGTCCCAGAGGAGCCTCCTCCCATTCCACCAAGGGTTGATCTAGATAGCATAGCAGGTACTACATTGGATCCTTCAATATCGTCTACTGAACAAAACTCAGTACATGAAACCGTTTCTGAAGAAAGTAGTAATGTTACCACTGACAATACTGCAAAGTTAGCACCTGAACCTGCTGAGCAAAAGCCTGAAGAGAAACCAATTATGCGTCGAAAGAAAATTCCTCCCAAAAAACCTCCTAGATCAAACAAATCGAAACCTGTTTCTATGTTTATACAACCTACTAATCCAGTGCCATGTACTGAGCCACGACGTAGCTTTGGGCAATCAAATATTCACAAATCCAATGAAGAAGATATTTATGAAAATGAAGTATTTTCCCCTCTGAGTGATGGACCAAAGGAACAACAAGTTTGTTTACCAGAAAATAAGGTACATGTTCCTGATGCTGTATATAATAATCCCGAACAAACCAAAGATACAGATACCAGTCATGATGATGTCGATCATGACGATGGTAATATTTATGGCAATGTTGAGCAACCACAGAAAGTATCATTGCAACAGAAAACATCTATGCCAATTTTGGATTCAAGGGGATTATTAAAAAGACCAATTCCAGTACCAAGAAGTAAAAGTGTATCTGAGAGAGCTGGGATTGGAATTGCTTCAGGTAAAGTAAAACTAATAAATGTTGATAATATGTTTATTTGTTTAATTCAAGCAATCCAGGCAAACAGTTGTCATGTGAATTTATATAATGAAATCTAATGCAACTAGTCAACTACATATATGTTTTTATGTCAAATGCTCAGATGTTATTTAATTACATTTATAATAATTGAATAAAAAAAATTTTAGCCAATAAAAATATATGTATGCATTGCATCCACATGTCTACACATACAGTAGTCAATAGAAGTATATATATATATATATATATATATATATATAACTCTGTTATATAACTCTGTATAACTCTGTTCAGTGTTAGTTAAACTGTCTCTAAATCACTATGAATCAAAATATGGACTGTTTTCTGTATTACTAGATACTTCTATTGTGCTTTACTAAAGTTTATTACCATTTCTATCATTGTTTAACTTAACCTCAACCTCAACCGCACTGTTAGGTTATTTCTGAGCAGTACTGTACTGTACTGTACAGTATATATATATATATATATATAAAGTAGCACCCACCCACGCAATGTTTTAATTTTCATCAAAAGAAGGGGGTGCGACTATGATGTCATGGCAGCCATCTTGGAAAACGTTTATATAATTATCCTTACCGACGCTAAATTCTGTACTCGCTAAATGCCTAAAAGTTTGCTTTGTTATAATTTAAAACCAATAAAATATTTGGTAAGAAAGAAAGAAAGCTTTTTTTCCTGCTGAAGGCAGTTTCACGCTGTAAAAGAGAACCCAATGCATTAACAACATGCAAATACAGTGTACTACATACCAGCTGAGAGATATCGCTTGTCACTTTTGTACAGCACAACAAAACATTAAATAATAGGGGGAAAATTCTAGAATACCGACATGTATCATATGTATTTGAATCATTCAAGTATACGCCTTCAACTTTCATCGTATTATGCTCATATCTTGTTTATATTGTTAACTACAGTATGAGTAATAACACTAGCAACACTTCCAGTTTTCTGTTTTCGCATGTGGTCGCATTTGCATTTGTTTACTACGAAAAAAGGGATTTCTTTGTAATGTATTTCGGCAGTTTTACATTGAGATGGTCACTCATAACAGGTAAATATCTTGTTTGGGACACAGTCTAAAATGTAGTCATTGGTCGCGTTAGGCAGGTGGTTGCTCATTGGAGGTACATTTCTATTACAAATCATCCGTGCCAGAAAAAGTGGTTGTAAACAGCAGGTAGTTGTAAAACGGGGTGTCGTAAAACTCAGGTTCCACTGTAGCCTTGGAAAATTACTTTTTCCTTAATATGGGTGGGGGGGGGGGGGGGGGTGAGTGCTTGCTTGAAGATGGGTGCTTACCCAGTCAACTACGATACTATATATATATATATATATATATATATATATATATATATAATCTTCGAGCAAGCACCCACCCTCCTGTTTAAGGAAAAAGTAATTTTCCAGGCTATTTTTAAATTTTATTTCCATTTTCGTGGTTGTTGTTTTTCAGTTATTGCTTGGAATCATAAAACATACATCTACTTTCAGATTGCTTATATAAATATTGTCTGATCCAGTGCTTTAGGTTACTGGATTTATTAATTTTTTATAATACAGGCCCCTTTTGGCCCCTTTACAATACAGGCTGCAAGTATTGTTGTGTATAGTACACATTTTTTTGCAAAATAGGAAAAATTCAGAATTTTCAATACAGAACACAACATATACAGTACGTTGGGATGCCAAATCTTCAATTAGCATCAATGTTTCAGGTGTTTCAATATATTTGCTGGGGTTAATGAGCCAAAATTGGACAGATTATTATTCTGCAAGGAAGAATTCTATTGAAACACATCTGATCAGAAACTAGCCACTGATCTATGTGAACATGCAGTACTAATTATCAGGAAACAATTAGCTGAGTGCTTAGCACAAGGCTCAAAATAACAGCTGACTGGTTGCTGGTCAAGATGACCAACCAAATTAATTTTAGCTCCTATAGTGCTTTTATGCCCAATTGAATTATTTAGCTAAACTAGTCTGACCTGACTGAAAGTACCTTAAAAACCCACAGGGCCTTCATATCCATGTGGTTTGAGCTGCTGGTACAGTACATTGGTTTGGGCACATAAACTACAGTAGATGCAACCAAAAACCTGTACATGTATTTATGAGGTGAGCAGGATCCCCCTCACCAGCAGAAAAGTGGATTAGCAGCATTAGCCGGTGAAAACGGATGTTTTGTAACTAGTTTAATAATGCTAATCATTATTTGTGTTGGTTGTGTTGATGTGTTGGAAACTGAGTAAATTGGAATGTTCTTTTTTCACTTGGGCCTCATTGTCACTAGATTTGCGCGATTTAATGCTCTTTCGATATGGCAAACCAACTTTTCAAGTAAACATATCAATCAAGTCCGTATTCCGATTGTTTAATTGCACTGTAGCGCACAACTTACGTAAAGTTCCGAAAGTAATGACCCTCGTTACTTTCGGAATCAGCAGCCTTTAAGGATCGCTACATTCGGGCGGGCCGCTACTTTAGAGGTGCTAAAATCGTTATCTTTTACACTGGTACACACTCTAGCTCCTATATAAAAGACGCAAATTACTATCAACAATTGTTGCTAAAACCGGATTTATTTGTGTGTATTTTGGGGGATTTACTATGGGAGCCGTCCAATTTTACTGTTACTTTCGGGGGTCGCTACTTTCGGGGGGTCGTTACTTTCGGAACTTTACGGTATTTAGTTATCATATGTCACACTTATGTTGAATCAAATTCAATGAAATTAAAAAAGTCTATCAGAAATCCATCACATGCATGACTACATCACAAGAATGGCTTTGATATTTGCCAAAATCTAGTATCAAAAGTGTTTTAACAATACAATACGCTACGCACAAGAACATGTCACACTGCTACTGGCAGCGCAATCTGGTCGAACGTTATAATAATGGTAGTACATGTATATAAAATCCTTAGATTCGACATAACTGCAAGTTGCGAGGTATCGCTAAGTAATAAGTATATTAAAGGCGGCGTTCAGACTGAGTACCCGTGCCCAGTGTCCGGGAACGGGCACTAAATGCACTGGTGTTCAGACACGTTCCCCCCAAACCCTGGATGCTTTTGGTGCTTCTAATCTTGACGCCAAAATATATTTTGTCGATGTGTTTCCACTGTTTGTTCCTATTAAGAGTGTATGTTGGCTCAGTTTATGTATGTTGTTTTGAGTAAAAGTGCTGGGCACCGTGAAAACCCTGTTCAGATTGGTGCTCGTGCCCGACACGGTGCCCGGGTACTACCTCTCGAGGTAGTGGGCACTTGGCACGGGCACTCAGTCTGAACGCCGCCTTAAATTACCACACACAAATTTAATTACTATTGTTTTTATACTACTTTACCACGGTGTACGTGTCGTGTTGCGAAATAAGAAATTTGTTGCCATTGTTGGAAATTATAAGTTTGTTCGGAACTATATTCGGAGGAGGAAAGAGGGAGGAAACCATTGTTCGCGTGTTAGAGGTGCTGCGGCATGCATGTTATATTCTCCTCAATTGCACAGATGTTAAAGTGCCTATCGCCTCTACAGGGATTTAATATTTTTATGATATTTGGAACATTCTGAGAAGAAATGTAATATATCTTCTCAGACAAAAACTTCATCTTCATGGACTTTTTCACTGTCAAAGTTACGGGATATGACGTCAACCAGAACTACAGTACTTGTGAAATTGAAACAAAAGAAAAGCGGTTTGCAAGTTCTGGTTGACGTCATATCCGTAACTTTAACAGTGAAAAAGTCCATGAAGATGAAGTTTTTGTCTGAGAAGATATATCACATTTCTTTTCAGAATGTTCCAAATATCATAAATATATTAAATCCATGTAGAGGTGATAGGTACTTTAATACTAGAACGTGACGCAAAGGCGCTTTATCAATTGTACGCATGTTAAGGTGCACCGGGAGAGGTACAATAGGAAATGCAGAATCACATAGCTTGATTCTCAAGCATTGAAGCAGACTCGCGTTTGTTCAGACAACATTTAATCAATGTGAGTTTATGACGTACAATGACATCTGGTCTATAAATTAGTTCTACTATTATATGTAATACTTGGTGTTTTATACATCTTTTCGTATTAGTTTGTCACGGTTTCACTGCGCGATCGCGTTGCGAATTCGTGGTTCTTGGCGGCGCGATCTTGCTTTCGCGATCGCGTCTAAAC
Source organism: Corallium rubrum (assembly GCA_964035015.1). Taxonomy (NCBI): domain Eukaryota; kingdom Metazoa; phylum Cnidaria; class Anthozoa; order Scleralcyonacea; family Coralliidae; genus Corallium; species Corallium rubrum. Next base: position 10,803,651 of record OZ035997.1, read on the forward strand.
ATAAAGCACGATCACCTTAACCCAATCGCATTTGGCCTAAACGCTATCGCGTTTTACCAAATGCTATTAGGATAAAACTTACACATGCCGCTTGTCACACAAAGGCTTTCAACCTGTTTCTCTATAATAAGGGTAAAACCTAAACCCAGCAAGACTTACTGTTTTTCAAAACCAGCAAGACTAGGTGTTATTTTACTTGGCCTTGCCATCTTCTTTCGCGAATGTGTTTCTCTCTTTTCGTGACGCTTAAAAATTTCGAAACACCAGATTGTCTAACTTTGATCCCTTCACCTCCTAAGGCACGACAGCTCACTTGACGATTTAAGAATCTCAAATGTATTTGTCTCTCTTGGTTTCTCACCAGTAGCAATGTTTTATTCGTAAGTGTATTTAAACAGGTTCAAGACAAGGCATTTGTCAGGGCACGTCCTGTATTTGCCGCCCCCCCCCCCCCCCCCTCCTTCCCCTTACAAAAAGGGAAAAAAGGGGGAAAGGTTAACTACACATACCAATTACTCCAAGATTCCTACATGGAATTCTTAAGCATTTGTTTGAAAGAAAGTAAATGCCAATTTGACAAGCGTTGCCATTCTGTTCAATTGAAAGTCAAAAATGCATGTACTAATGTTGGTCACTTATTCTCGGTTTAGCATTATCTGCAAGATCCATTGTGGGCAAAGCTGCATCTTCAGAAAGACTCGATGTCATTCTAGCAGGTATCAAATATATTTGTAGTGTGATTTTTGGTATATTTTTAAAGCACGCTTTAACGTACTCGCTCGTCCGCTGTTTACCCAGGCAGGGCCTTCACACATTCTGACTGAATTGAGCCTGTAGATTACTATTATGCTAGATTTTTCAAACGTTTTCCAAACGTATAAACTGTACTTTTCCTTTTCTATTTATTTATATATATTCATATAATTATATACAATAAATATTTAAAAAAATATTTAATAAAATGAGTATTTAAACGGAGGAACTAGTGTAAATGCGACGATGCGTAACTATTTATTTTTTTGTTCTTGCATGTCGTGGGAATTGATCACTTTTCATAAAAGTAAAAGTAGAATTCATACAGCACGTGATATCTGTTTTCTTTTAACCTTAATTATGATGAGTTTTTGGTGAACAAGTGAAAGATTGCTGTCCGTCATTAAGTGTATGTATGTATGTAAATCTTTATTTAAAAGAAACACGCTAGCCCCAACAATATTAGCTGATTTCCATGGAGGGCGTGTCAGTACAATATAAGAGATATAAATAGTATAATACAAATTAATTATTAAAATAAAGAAATACAAATGTTCACTAAAATTACATTACAAAAACTAAGCTAAAAACTAAAAGTTATCAAAAAGAAAGAAGATGAAGATGTGACCCAACTAAGGCCTAATATTGCTTTTGAACCTGTATAGCGACTCGGCTGTTTTCGCCTCACAGGAAAGCTGATTCCAAAGCACAGCGCCGCTATATTTAAATGTCTTTTTTAAAAATTCTCTTTTTGGCTTTGACAGTGTTAGGTCTGTCGCATTATTGCGAAGATTGTAATTATATTGACTAACACTTCTCTTCTCAAAAGAATTTTTAAGGCCCGGTGCGGTGTGGTCATTCAGTATGTTGTACATTAAAACCGATTTAGCATAGGTCCGCCTTGTATCAAGCGTGTCCCATGAGATGGTATCAAGTACATCAGCCGACCTTATATCGTAACTGGCACCTGTTAGGACTCTAGCAGCTCGAGATTGAAATCTTTGTAGCTTGATCTGTTGTTATTAAAATATTGTGCTACGAATAATACGACATTTGCGCGTCTTTTCATGGATGGCATGCATGCAGTGCCTTCTGCCGATTGACTGGTTTCCTATGTCTCCCAGGGGGGGGGGGGGGGGGCACCGCCGGGTGTATTATTCAAATCTAGTGGCTAGTGGCTACCGTCCCTTTTCCGCTACGTTTATAATGATTTCAGTTGTATTTATTTGTGTTACTATATGTTTGTATATGGCAGATTATCGTGGCGTAGGTTCTAAACATGTCGGATTTATTTGTAATGGATGGTCTACATCGAAAAATAGGTTGCGTCTTACCCACGCTGTGACTGGTCAATTACCGTGTTTATATCAGGCTATGTAAACAGAATAACTTGTCGTTTGGAAAACGAGTGATCAGGTTATTCCGAAGTATTTTAGAAATTATTCTTGTTCAGGAATAACTCAAACGAAGCACCCTATAAGTGATCACAGCACTGCACTAACATTGTGGGGTCGCGGGTTGGATTCTATTGGGAAGGTCTTGATTTTGCATTTTGCATCTTGTCCTTTGATCTTAAAATTTATGTATTCTTGCACCAATTGGTGGGTTGCAATCAATCCCCTGAGATTTACAGGACAAAGACACAGCGGCCATGTTGGTTGGTAGGTACAATAGCATCTAATATAATATTCTTTTGTACCACTGATCTCAAATAATAGACTCATTATATAGGATAGAGCATTCGGCGCTCGCTGTGAAGTCGGAATAAATTAGCGGCGTCCATTTCAGGTGGGACCCACTTGGTTTTCATACAGCCACTTTTAAGTTCTCCCATAGCGACAGATACATGTCACAAAAATTTAGCTGGTTTTCGTTAAAAATCCGATCATTTAAAGCGAAAACCAGAGGCGAAAGCTATGATTCAGCAATATTGTGGGTCCCACCGGATATGGCCGCCGCGAGATTTTTAGCCTCACTTCCGACTTCAATTTTTGCCACGCGGAAAACAGTAGATGCTCTATCCAGTATAATGAGTCTATTATTTGAGATCAGTGTTTTGTACCTACCAACCAACATGGCCGCCATGACGTAACGTGCAAGCCAGCAATATTACCCAGAACATGTAGTTAGTCAAGTGAAATGCTACTTAACTTATAACAATGGCGGTCCTTTTTAATACATGGGCAATGGAACACAGCTTTTACAAGGCTCGGAGTACACACTATAAGCACACTAGTTTAACCGTTTTGAAGACGTAAAAACTGCCTGGATATGGTAAATCCAAACCAAAGTGGCTTGAATAGTCATATGATAATACGACCAGGCGGGCATTGTACTTGTTTCTCGCATTTTCCTCGCCCTTTCTGCACAACCCATCAAATATACCTGACTGTTTCATCGGTCAAACCATTCAATAAGTTATATGTAATTTATCTCATGACACACGCATTTCATTGTTCCAACAGACTGGTTAAATTCTTTATTCGACTTATTAGTATGCATACCATGTGGCAAATGACTATCACATTTTTTTTGTATAGAAAAGAGTGTGATAACCACTTATCACACTGTTTATCCATACTAATGAGTATTTTGATTTCTAACTCTTGAAGTCTTTTTCTTTAAATTAAATAAAAAACAAGATTTTATTGCAGAAGAGTCGTGAGATAAGATGGTTAATTAATGGTCACCAGTTTAATAAAGAATTTATCATCGCTTGTGAAGCTTTAGCGTTAAAAACACAGCGTCAGGAATTAAATTTCCGCTTAATTAATAGTTTTGCGCGAGACAAAAATTATATTTGTATGCAAAATCATTAGTGAATTTTCTTACGGACTATTTAGTCCAAGTTTTGACGTGTGTGATATTCACCATAATGTTAATCATGAGAATTTGAGTTTGTTCACGAAGTTTTTCAAGTTTGCGTCATGGTTCCAACAACAATTTGTCGTCTCTCGTGAGCAAGCCATGTTAAAACAAACCCTTTATTATTTATTAAGTGCCGTCCCCGTCTCATGCCTAACTTAATTTGGTTAATGTTTACATATGACGTTACCGACGGCGTTCTAATGCCAGTCTTCCTCGGTCATTTTCTCTCGTTCGCGTCGTAGATCCGCTGTGTGCCGGAAAGCCATGCGTGAAAGGGTTAAGGTCCCTACTGTGCCTTAACTCGGGGCCATTTTCGTCCCCAGATCCCCTCACTTTCCTTGCGCGGCCGCACGAAAATTCCCAAAATTAATTTTCGTGCAGCGGCGCTAAGAAACGTGAGGGGATCTGGGACGAGAATGGATGCCGACCTTACATACTTAATTATTCACGGCATTACCACCATTCTATGCGCACAGATCTCGTGTCTAAGCTCCCGGCAGCTGCCTCGCCGTACAGTAGTAGTTCAGTGGTGAGAAAACTGCACAAATATCGCAGGGTCTTGGTTTCGATTCCAGCTGGAAGGCCTTTGTGTTACATTTTTGCAACTGGTTTCGGTTTGGGCTTTACGTATATCAACTCTTAAGATTTTTCTTCACAAGTTAGCTCCAGGGACCGGTTGTATAAAAAGGTAGTTACTGCAGTTAGAGATTAATTCTAGCCAATCAGGACCAGCATTTAAAAAGTTAACTACGATTTAGCTACGCGACGGGTAGTTACTATAAAGTTACTAACTGTCATCTTAATGACAAAACTCTTAAGTTTTATACAACTGGCCCTGAATAAGAAATAGGATGGTTGTGGAGAACAGTCTCTGCACATTACCATGCAGTTATCTAAAGATCATAACCTGGTACGAGGTTGAAGATCATCTTACTTAACGTCATTATATTTAGCACGTATGATGTCATATAAATATATTATGTTTATATCTAGTGCTTTGCGATTGACACCTCCTCATATCACTTATTTGGTACACCAATTACTTGATATTTAATTACCAGCGATAGTAACCTACTGTACTATTCATGGTGTATTTTTTAAATTTGTCTAGATTCTGGTGCTGATGGTGCCGGTAGCTGCACTGACGATGATCTGTCTGGTAGTGATCGGGAGGAAATGCCAACTATAACTGAGGTGTCGTCAACATATGAAGTACGTTTGTTCCTTATAACAATAGAGTTGATGTTTGCGGCATAAATATGTTTTTGGCCCGACCCAGGCTAATTTTCGCCCGAGCCGCTGGCGAGTGTTAAAATGAGTTCTGAGAAGGGCCAAACACATTTATGACCAAGAACATCAACTGTATTATTATTATAATAATTTTAATGGGATATCAATCCATTGCTCAACTGATTTGCCTGAGCGGTTGAACTATCAGGTCACAGGGGGTGGGGCGAGTTTTTATCTAACTTATAAGTGCACGCATAGGCCTTAGAAATAAATTTTCTGGAAACGTGGCCAAAGTCTTTGTTCTATGTTTTTGTTCACGTTTGTGCACCTTCACGCCTGCTAATGATATCTTTATTGAAGATGCCAACATCACCCTAAAGTGTTTTACAGTGGGGTCCTCAGCTTGCTGAATACATTGTATTTTTGGTATAACGAAGCAATTTGCCAATAATTGAATATAGTAAGGTTAGATATACTGCCAAAGCAGAGAACGTATGAGTCTAACGTTTCGAGCGAAGGCCCTTCGTCAGAGAGAAACGTTTCTCTCACGTTTCTCTCTGACGAAGGGCCTTCGCTCGAAACGTTAGACTCCTACGTTCTCTGTTTCGGCAGTATATCTAACCTTACTATATTTCGATTGTTGTTTCTACACTGCCTACGCAGCACGCTACTTTTATTACACAATTTTCCAATAGCAACGTTGCTGCATAAATTTTATTGAACGCTAAACAAACGATTTGTGCACTTTTAGGCCACCCTCCACATACATTGCAGCTCAGTGTTAGCCGCTGTGATGTTCACCGCGTTTCCAGACAATATATTTCTAGGAACTATAATGGTGCACGAGATATTTTTTGCGAGAATACCTAACGCTTGTCTAAGAGGATATGCAGTATTTCTACTATTTTTATTTCTTCCCCAGTCCTTATGCATGTACTCGGTAGGTCAATAGCCTGCGTAGCGGCGCTTACTCGCTGCATTCCCCCCAACCCCAAGCGCCGCTGCGAAGACTAGTAGGTCAACAACTAAAGCGGCGCACTTGTTTACCGTACCAGAAGTGCGAGTTCAAATCTCGCTCGAGTTAACTTTCGTTTGACTTCGTGCATTGTAAGAAAATCGTGAAATTTTATCATTATTTTTAAGGATAGTTTTGAAATAGCATTGAAATACGTGCAGTCTCATGGATAAATATTAGCTTGTTGCGAGAATATCTTACAGTATGCCATTAAATTGGATGGAAACTGGACTCGATTGCTTATAACAATTATAAAGTGTTTCACGGACACTAAGAAAATGTGATGGGCCAGCTTAGGTCGACAACCCAGGACAGAGGGCTCGTACAAACAGCGGTCTATTCCTCAGGAGGGGTGACGGGTATAATTATTAATATTATATCTCAACTGTAAATTGTCCAGTCAGAGAGCTTGATTTGTACCACGTGACCAGTTAATTTATCGTAGAATTGCCCGCCACAGCGGGGTATAACCTCGAATACCCCGGTGTGGTGTGGTATTCGAGTTCGTGTACCACGCGTGATTGTCACGCACGATTCACGAAGCTGTCAACAATGGCGGAGTTTGGCGAGACAAGAAAACGTTTCGCCTGAACATTCAGATGTTGACAAGAAGATTGTTAGGTTACAAGAAAATAAGGATTCAGGGAATACAAAGAAAGCAACAAACAATGCATCCAGAAGCCTTGAGACGACAACAGAATGGAAACAGACCCTGAAAAGCGGACAAAAGTTAAGCTAAGCGAACTTTATTAACATTATTTAAGCTTTTTTTGGAAAGGTTAGTTAATATGTTCGCCCGAGGGGTATATCATACCTTGGGGTAATATTTTATCGAATTCCCCTCGCTCCAGGTCTATAAATGATAATTGTTTCGTGCAACTTTGCAAATTGTTGTGAAATTCGTTTCTATCAGTATGCCTGATGCAGATTGTTACAACAACTTGCTATGGCGTTGCTCGTAAGAAGTAGCATCAAGTCAGTCAACCGCAACTTTGATGTGTACTTATAAGTAATAACATGAATTGAGGGAAATTAGCAATTAAATATCCCCGCCGCCGAGGTAAGATTTGTGCCCCGAGGCAATTCCCCCCCCCCCCTCCCCCGACACAAATCTTCCCGAGGCAAAGGGGAAATTTACTCGCTAGTTTCCCTCAAGTCATGTTATTAGTTTGTAATATTATGATCGCCGAGGAAAACTTTGAGAATCTTACCGACAGGAAATTTACACGGTTGATCAGAGAAGTTGCATCGAATTTTCCCGTGCATGTTGATGAGGGAAAATATATGCAAGCGGGAAATTTAGAAGAAGACAGGATTTCTTTGTCTTCTAATTTTCCCTCATCAACATGCACGGGAAAATTAGAAGGATTTCTTTGTCTTCTAATTTTCCTTCATCAACATACACGGGAGTATTAGAATTTCCCTCTTGCATGAGCGATGAGAAAAATACGAGGTTTATATTCCCTCGGAGAACAAAAGAATCCGAGTCGATCATGGTATCATATGAGTAAAAGGGATGCCGTTATGTTCGAGGTTCAGAACCTAACGGCTTATGCTGTAGGTGCTTGTGTCTGCTGAACTTTACTTGCCCCCGATTCCGTACTTGTAACCGTTTTAGTTTGTGTATAAGAAGCGCATTGGCCCGCCAGAGCAATGTGAGTTTCGTTTTAGGTTTTTATTATTACAGTAGGTTTAACACCATAATTTTGTTATCTGTTCTAGACTGTTGACTTTCCAGCCATATCCTCAAGCACCCAACAGGTGAGTATTGTAGAAATGTAGTCTTTTATTTTCTTTAAAAGCACATTCCGACATTTAAATTAGACTTTATTTTATTCCATAATTTGCATTGAGTAACTAAGACAGATGTGTTGGTACGAATGGTAGGTATAAGCTAACTGTAATAACCAAAAATAGGTACGCGCTGCGTACATGCGGATACTGGTATTTGGCTAACATGACTGAACAATGTAAATTGTATGTTGCAAACACATTAATGTACTGAAGATACCACGTACAACTTATTATTGTAAAGCAAACATATGATGGTGATTGTAAAATGCGTTTGGGAAATTAAATCTGCAAGAAGCTGAATACTTCAAACTGGCTAATTTTGAGGGGAATGAGCAAATTTGATAGACTGAAATTTCAGCATGAATTTACAAACAAATCACTTTAAAGTAACACTGCAATTTGATGGGGAAACTGCAGCCTATTTAAAACTGCCAAGGCTCCCAGGCTCGCTCAAATTTTCAGCCCACTAACTGCAGTAAAACTTTAGACCAGCTTTATGCCAGCCCAGACTGAAATTACTTATTCAGATCATCTGAAAAAAACACACAACAAGTCTATTTTACACTATGCATTTAAATTCTGACATATTGCTCAAGTTCACAGCTCACTTCATTTTCACATTTAACAGCTAAACTAGTTGGAAGTTATTTGCAAATTATTGCACATTATTGATTTATTGAAAGAAAGTTACTTGTTTATATAATTAAATAGTCAATTGTTTACTGTCTATTTTAGTACAGTACAGTTTGAGCACAGCTAAGCACAGAGACTTTGTTTTGGGTTTGATTTGATCTTTGCTTTGCAAATTTTGTGAGTATCATCACAGCCTGCACACTGACAGATGCAGTCTGATGAAATTGTTGATTGGAGACTGACAAACACAGCGCTGACTCTGCGAGAACTGAGTGAACTTGCAAATATATAACAGTTTACAGTTTATACATGCACACCTAGAAACAAGGAAAACTACGTCAATGTTTGGAAATAAATAAAAATTCTCTATATACAATATACAATATTAATAGTTGAGCCAAATTATAAGCTGTCTCTTATTTTTCATCTAAATTATATCCAACCTCGAAGAAAGGCAAATAATTCATACCTTCTATAAACCTTCCTGTGTTAAATCTTCGTTCGACGTACCATCAACACTAAATATTTGAAATCTATATTCATGTATAAGTTTTCTTACCTTCTAAATGAATCTTATCGTCCTTGAAAAGGTCTTTGTAATCGCTTTAACATCAACCCTTGTCTTCGATATTAATAAAGCGTTGAACAATGAACAACACTTGAGTCTCAAAATTTGATGACGTACTATATCACATTCGCTAAAGCGCAATTCGGCTTACGTTCGTGGGCGTTCGTACAACGTTCGTACATACGAATAAGACTTCTGATCGATGATCTTACGCCTTGACCACTTGATTGACGAAACATCTCCACACATAGTCAAGTGCAACCGAGCTCATGACATAACGGACCTGGTTTAACAACCAGTATCCGCAAAAAGGCTAGACGGACAGTTAGCTAATTATAATAAAATTATATACAAGAGTAGGTCAGATGAGAAGGTTACTGCAAGTACTAGTCAGAATATTTATAGGTTACAGTACGATTGCAGTAAGACATTTTTTCAGTGTTTCCTTAAATTTTGATTTTCCTGATTTCTTCATCAATTTGGTTCCATTTAATAATCCTAAATGAAGGCGGTCATCGTATATCGTATCTTTTTACAGTATATGTGATAAGGACATGCTTGCTGTTCTAATTAAGAAAAGTCCTGCTTTTACGCTGCTATTCAAAATTATCAATTTAGGAAGTTCACAGTCTTTCAGATTGGGAACATTGGGAGAGCATTTATATTTTACAACAAATGTCTCCTGCATTTTTGCGATAATGAAGGATGAAAACTGCATTATGGTTTATACTTTAATGCATTATGGGACATAAAACGTTGATAAAAATATGTTTGACTTAACCTTAAAACAAGAAAAGGCAACTAACTAGCAGAAAACAATTTCTTTTTGTCGTGCATAGGATGTCTCAATCTCGTTCCCAGAGGCCACGTTCCCCACCCGGGAAACGAGAGAACGGGATAATCCGTTCACGCCATCACAGGATTCTTGTTATCCGGAAGAAGAGTTATATATAGTTCACTGTGTTCGTCAGCCAATGAAATATCGATGTGAAACGGATTATCCCAGAGCCTCTCTTTCCCAGGTGGGGAACGTAGGCTCTGGGAACAAGATTGAGGATGTCTGAGAACTACTGCAATGCCATAGCAACGCTAATTTAGGATGCGTTTGTGTTTCGGAGCATTTTGATATAGGAGTATAGCCAGAATAACGCACGCGATTGCTTGTGTAGGACCTATATTCCTAATACGAAATACTCGGAATTACCATTCCGTTAAAGGTTTCGTCAAGTCCGTTCTGCGCATGTACGAAACTAATGTTTACATCTTTATTTACAAAAAAAATATACTGATACCTTATTCAAGTTTGTAAGCTTTTCTTGCTTCCTCTTCGTTACTTGTACTCAAAACAAAACATTTTTAGAAGAAATCGAAGAAATCCGAAGAGGTATCCTCACCGAATTGCTTAATTTTCTGCCATGTTCCTCCGAAAGGGTTTACACTGACCTGAGTACTTCATGTAATTATCTACGAATGGCGGATCGTGCGCAGAACAGACTTGACGGCACCTTTAAGCCCTCCAGATTACCTCCAGATTAACAAGAATAATGTTCATTTGGAAAACCAGAGATCATGCTAGTTTGAAATATTTCTAATATCTTATCCGGAATAACTCAAACGAACGCATCCTTAGCATAATAATGATTTATACACATGGAGATATTTGAGTAATTTTGTCTAGTTCATTCAAAGATACGCATGAGTTTTTTGACGTAACATCATAGAGTATTATATATCAGACTGATTTAAATAACTCAAGAATGAAACGAGACACACAAAAGTAGTAAAGGACTTTTTACTAATTTTAGATTTTTTTTTCAAACGAAGCAATGTATTCTCTTTTCGTTTAAAAATAATTCAGTCAACATTGAATTATGTGTTCACGGTATTTAATATTTTATCGTGTTTTTTAAGGTAGTTAATTTATAATTGAATGTGTTTTTTTTTGTTAATTCTCATTTAGTCTCGCCTCACGTACAAGGACGGTTACTTGTTTAAACAAGGAGGGTAAGTTTTGTTTGTGATTTACTGGGTCTGTTCATGTACTGTACTGTACTCTACTACTCCTAATCCTAAGCCTAAGCCTAAGCGCGGGTTGCATGTGCTGTTAGCGCACGTTCTCTCTCCGCTAAGGACCGAAGTTAAGCCCGGTTAGACGGCATTAGTATTTGGATGGGTGACTTCTTGTCCAAGCTTGGGAGTCATGCGAGTAGAGTTTTTGACACTCTTCCGTGCTTCGAGCGTGTTACTCCGGGTCCTCCAATTTTCTACTCTCTGCAACTCACGCTGATTTACCTATAATATTCTCAGTAAAAGCTACATGTTTTTTGCTTCATTGAAACTTTAAAAAGGTGGCGGAACGATTTGTGTGGATTTGCTCGTGTTAGTAAACCCCATACATCCAGATGATTGTTTGACGCGATTAATCGCATGCAGTGTGTGAACTTGCCCTGAGGTTGTATATATATGAACGTCTTTTTCGAAGTCATATTCTTTTTGTGTGGCGAGATTTTTTATGGTAACCTTATGTTTCTTTTTTTTTTGTAACTTTCTCTTTCTGAAAATTATGTAGGCAGCAAAATAATAAAGGTTGGAAGAAAAGATGGGTTGTGTTTGATGGAAACGAGCTTTGTTATTACAAGGATAAGGTATGTATAGAAAAAGTAGAGTGTTGCGTAGGCAGTGTTTTAGATAGAGTGAAGTTAATATAAGCAAGGTGACTAAAGGTAGTAAACTGTCGAGAATAGTTTTTGATAACGAAATATACTCACGTTTTAAGCGAAGCTTTTCATCATAGTAAAATGCGGTGAAATGAAATAAAACAGACCTTATATAGCCAAACGTTGGGAGGTATAAACAAGTTGATATTAAGATGCAAAAATGTTAAATATTTGCTATCTTTTACAATCGATACCACACTGTGGGGGAGGGAGAATAAATGAGGCTAAATACTCAAGGAGCTATGAGTGGGAGTAAAGCAGTAGAAAACAGAAACTTAAAAAGGAACGAGTGCATAGCTACCAGTGATAATATTGAGAAAGATAGAAAAAAAATGCATGAAATAAAATAAAATAAAAACGTTCGTTAAGGCACCAAGTTTGAAAATGAGACACCTCTCTTGCCGCTTACCGTTATCACTATACCATCTAAGTTTGGAGGGGTTGCATATACTTTATTATTATATGGAGAAGAGTATTTTACAAGCAACTAAAACACTCGTAGAATCCATATCTTACGACACCTGGGAACCGAGTGGCGTATTTCTCGTATGTAACGCTCGCGAGTGACATATCGATAAGTCAGAATTCCGTTAGTTTCGAATCAAGTAAATTTGAGCCAGTAACTTCTCTTAATTCAGTTTTTCACGTAAAATGACGTATTCGAATAAGCTAGTCCATATAATAAATAGAACATTACACGGTGGCGAGAAGATATGGATTTTATGTTTGTCAACGACATTGCGATGTTATTTTCAAGGAGTAGTTTTAACTCGGGTGAGAGGATTAGCCGGATTAACCCCTTCAGGGGAGTTATTTACAGGAGTTATTTTAACTCCATTCATGGCGTTATAATGACTCCAGCGGAGGGGTTTGTTAATTTCAAGGCGTAGCTTTAAGGGGGTGATTACATGGAGAAATTTCAGCCCGGTATGGAAAAAAGGAGACTGATTTGAATACGAAACACGAAGTGTGGGAATCAGCCAAGTTGTCACAAACATGCAGCATAAACAAACATCATTTAGATTGCGTATTTCAAATAAACCATATTTATTACTTCTTTTAATATCACCTTTGGGTATCTTTGGTATAAGGGACAACTTCTTAACCAAAGGAGATATAACGTTGTTAAAAAGATAGAAATGAGTTTTGTGGATTTACTACAAACGGAAACAATTGGCTTGCCAGGATTTTTAGGTTGATGGATTAAAGGAGTAAAATATATGACAGGCGTTTTGGGGTAGTTAACATAAGGTTAGACGCAGAGACAGGTAATTTTCCAGCTTGGATAAAATGGTTGGTGATGGTTTTTACAGGGTTTTTTCTGTGGAATGGAGTAAGTTGGATTTGAATTTAATTTAGTGTAAAAAAGTGGTGTCGCTGGCTCGCTGCTCTCCAGACAACCACAGCGCCACCATTCTCTTCAGGCTTTATGACAACGTCGTCCCGACATCGTATGTTTTCATGACATTCTACCGCCGGCAAGCCGTCGAATTTGAATCTGAGTCGCCGGCATATTAGCCTTTGTCCCAACCTGTCCCGTGACATCACCATTTTCACCGCTAGGCGGAGAAAATTTACGCATTTATAATCAAATTATGCTTTTTAACTTTTAAGTTAAAACATCAAAGACAATTTTCACTGTCTTTGAAAGTTAACCTTTTGTAGAAAAATGTTAATCTTTTGCATAATTTGATTATAAATACATAAATTTTCACCGTCTGACGGTGAAAATGGTGATGTCACGGGACGGGTTTTTGGAAATCGATACACAGGCCATACACGAGGCGTGTTTGGTCTGAGGAGGCACAAGCTCTGCCATGTGAGAATTTACTTAATAAGTAATTTAGGTCGTTCTTTAAAGGGGCCATGCATGTCATGCTATTTTTAGCCTTGAGTCTTATGTTGAAATTTTGAGCTGCAAACTTGAAAATTAAAACTGTACATTAATTCGATTATGAATTACGGATTTTTTCGCCAC